>JAHBCN010003247.1:0-77783 GCA_019359885.1 Listronotus oregonensis | reverse complement strand
AAAAATCCATGTAATGCCTGTGACGACCAATAGTTCAATAAAAGTCAGTGGTCCAAAAGTACAACTTAACGGGCTGTTTGATGGAAACGAGGCCCTTAGTAAGTACTTTTTTAAAAAAGATAAAATTAAGAATATTTATTAAAGTATTTAAAAAACACAAAATGTTACTTTTTAAAAAAAGCTAAAATTAACCATATACGTTTAAGTATATGAATTAAAACACAACATGTTTCATAATAAATATTACGGATAAGGTCACAAAAGATCCATAGCAGATTTTTTCCTATGTCATCGCATAAATGGAACAATGACCTCAAGTTTCCTGGTAAATACTATATAGTTTCTGTTGACATATCTAATAGTTTTAACCAGATCTGCAGCCAACGCTTTTTTAATAAGCGAGTTTTTTTGGGAAAAAATTTAAAATAAATCAAAAACAAGTTTTTTTAAATCCTTAGACCCTTCGGTTAATATTTTGAGTCTCGTTCTTTTGTATACAGAAACTATTTACTCAATCTGTCTTTAATTTGAGTATGACATACTCAAGTTTTTTTAAGAGTATTTGAAAAGGCATATAAAGTTATACATAACTGCTCAATATCCTTTTTTTTAGTATCGTTAATAAGGTATTAAATAACAAAATTTTACTTAAAAAATGAACAATTTTTTATTCATACAGGTAATGCTTTTTCAATAAATTTTGAGAGTTTAAAGCAAGGGATTTTCGACCTCCGCGAATCCATCCCGTATCCGTCCATCCATATCCAAATTTTGGGAACCCAAAAATTTTTTTTTTAAATCATTATGACACCAGGGCCGTATTTAGGCGGTGGCGAAATGGGCGGCCGCCAAGGGCGCAGCTACCAGGGGGGCGCAAAATTGGCAATGAAATTTTTTTTTATCCGTTGTCAGTACCGTAGTCATATTACTATTATTTTTTATTGACAAAATTATTCAAATAAATTAATTACCACAGAACAATTTTATAACAAATTTTTAACTTAGATACTTAATTTAATTATTTTTAATAGACTGGAAAAATGTATAAGCTATTATTAAAATATCAATTTATCCGATACCTACAGCGAGAATGTAAATCTTTGAATTTTTTTAATATTCAAGCTGCGGATAAATTGGTATATTATAAATTGGGGGCAGCACTAGTTCTTTTTTCTTGTTGCCTATTATTTAATTTATTAAAGTATAAATGTTATAGGTTTTAGTAGTCCTGCTATGCACAATATTTTTGTAACTACGATTTTATTATTAAGCAAAAATAGTAAGTTTAATCATCCCCAAATAAGGATGACATTCCACTTCTGTCAGTCAGATAAACAGTTGTTTTATATAATCATATCTTTTTCAAATAGTAGGCCAATTTTTTTATATAAAGAAAATTTAGAATTTGACACAAATTCCACCACAAAATTGGTATTTTAAAGAAAATTCTCGGTTTAAAAAACTTTAAACCTACAACTTTCCACTTTAATTTTTAAATTTCCATATAACCCCCATTTTCGTTGAGGGGTATTCCATATCCTAAATCCCCCGGTATGTGGGGGGAGGGGGCGCAAATATTAAGCCTCGCCAAGGGCGCGGCCATACCTAGATACGGGCTTGTATGACACATATATACACTTTATATTTAAGAGTCACACTTAGTAACCTAAAATATCAATGCGACGATCGGGTGTTGCATTTAAAATATACATCCGGAACTAAGGGGTAGGGGTGGGTTAAAGTTGGGGGAGGAAGGAGTCACCCTCCGCTTCCACCTCCCTGCGCGGAATTTGCATAGTTTTTTTGTATGTTTTTTTTTTGTTTTCACCTTCTCCTGGGACGAAATCAAATTTGAAATGCGCAAATCTCATTCTAAATTGGATTCTATCTCTGTAGCCCTTCAAAAAAAAAAAGAACTAACCAAAACTAACAAGAACTAACTAGAACGTTTTGTTATACTATCGTTATACTTTAAATATTTGGTATGTATTTTAAAATAGGTATTTTTATCTGATAATTATTAAAATGGAATACTATACTTAAAACAATAAACAAAACCTAGAAAATAAACGACTTAATATTTTTTAAATCGTAAAATGCCGTTCCGTTAGACGTAACTTTAAACAGCTATAAAAAAATTTACGCATCGCCGCGGATGAAGAGGAAGGGGTTCTGTTTGAAATAAAAGACCAACCTCTAAATCAACCATTAATAACCAAAAATTTCTGATGCGTTAAGGCTGATTTACACGATGCCAATCAGTCAGTCGTAAATTTTCGGATCATTTTTTCAAAGAAACCTACAAAAAAAAACAAATAAATTCAACACTCAGCCTTTCTAGGTATGCCTCTGATAGACGCAACGTGTTTAGACGTTGCCTGGAATACTGGTGCGGGTGTTACGGGGTACGGAGGTGGAAACTACTGGCCCGAAAAATAGACGGACTTTCTATTCTCGCCACTGCTGACGGCCAGCGCTGGACTGGCACGAAAAACTGTTTATACAAAGCCAGCGTTGGCATGCTAGTAAGACTGTTGCCAGTTACTGGCATCGTATAAATGGGCCTTTAATCAAACGCCAACCCAACGATAGTAATATAATGACGAGTGTGAAATTTTGACGTTAGTAACAGTTTTTTTTTCAATTTTGAATATTCAGGGTATGTCACAGGAAAGTTTTATTAGTATATTAAAGTATGGATGAATATAATGGTCTTTAAAACACCCGCAATTTTTTGAGCACGACGACGTAGCCGGAGTTCTCGAAATAGAGCAAATGTTTTAAAGACCGATTATCCACGAATACCTTACGCTATTTTTTTAAAGCTTTTGAAACATTTGTTATAGTAATTATTTGACGTTACAAAGTATTTGCTTAAGGTCAATTTTTTTCTTTAAAACACCTGACATGTTGTGGCAAAATTCGAGGTTAAAGATTGGCAATTTCCTCTTAGACTTCACATTTCTCGTGTTGTTGATTAATGTAGAGATCGAACGCTGTAAGGACAACACCGATACGTCACGGTCTCATATGACAAACCCGTATAAAACCGTGACGTATCGGTGTTATTCTAACAGCGTTCGATCTCTACCACGGTAACCTTTAAAACACGCGCGTTTTTAAAAGTTGGATTTAAACACGCTCAGGCGTATTTTAATTCAGCAAAATAGGGTACCAGTAAAAAAAGTTTTTTTGGATCCCGAAATTCGTGCATGCGGGATCGATTTGCAAGAGTCGAGAACTCCTTTCCTTAAATTTTCAGTGTTTATTAAAGAAACATTATTATTGTAAATAAAATATGGTTTATTTTTTCAAGAAAACATTTGTTATTTAATATTTCCCAAATGACACGGAAGAAAAATTTGAAATTGGGCAGCATCTATAACTTAATATACGCTTTAAAAATATTTTTGAAAAAACTTTAGTTTTAATTTTAAAAAATCATAGATAACGTCTTATCCTAAATTTTGGACTTGCCCACGATAAAAATGCTAATTGACAAGTCTAAGCATTTTTCCCAAAAATAATTTGTTTTTAGGTTATTGATTTCATTTCAAATTCGAGACACTCACTGTATAACATATTAATATATGAGACCCATAGAAAAATTAGTAATAATACCAGACTTTTACTCGTTAATTACCATAAAAACTAAAAATTTTAACACAGACAAAATAATAAATTTCTAAACTTGTAAATAATATGTATTATTATTTTTTATTTTTTTTTAGATACAGCAACAAATAAAGCTATCAACGACAACGTAGATGAATTATTTGGAGAACTAAAACCAGTGGTGGAACACACAATTAGCCGAATTATGGAAGATATTCTACTTAAGTCCTTAACAGAAAATATTCCATGGGATGATTTGTACCCCGTTAAAAAATAAATTAGGAGACAAACTGTTAAATAATTTTTTTCGTCTATATAGCTTTTAAATTATGGTACATTTCACAATAATTTGTTGATTTCTCGACCGAAAATTTAAATGACAATTCTCAGTGGTAAACCCAGCAATTAATAAGTTGCCTGACAAATATCTATTGTGTAAGCACCGCACCTTTTGAAAGGCTACAGGTCCTAATTACCTACTAATATCAATAGTTCAGGTTAGCTATTTTGGATGCTCAATAACACACACGAAAATACCTTGACAAACTCCAAACCACTGTTGAACTAAGATGAAAAGACTGCTTTATATTAAACAACCTGCAGTTTGTCTTTAACTTACGTTATACAGTATTGGAAAATAATTCGCGCATAATAGGGAAATCAATGTTAATTTTTAGGCATCTGAGAATCCAATCTACCAGTGTACGTTTCAATAGAACGTCGCGATGAATTATAATTAATTTAGCTGTTCGACTGGAAACGTCACCGCTTTGCGCTTTAGTTTGGCTAGTGGGATTTGCCGGTGGCTCGCAGAGCTCTCGTTCATTTGCTTGCGGGCATCCCCAAATAATTTTTTTTCGGATATTTACAACAAAATGTGTATCGGCAGAGTTTTGAAAGAGCTAGAAACCTTGTTGAAATAAGGGAAAAAAATAATTCAACTTTCTGGTCAAATTACACCTGAACGGCTCAGAAATATGAGACAACATCTCTACAATAGGTTTGGGTATTGTTGCAAAAAGTGGTGGATTATTCAAACCCTTATTAAAATAAGTTTTAGTTCTTTAGAGTTATTTTTATTTTCTGTTTTAAAATTATCGTTGTGTTTATTATTGGAATTTTCTTTTTATTTATTTTTTAGATTTTTTTTAAGCCAATGTGATAAAAAGACAAGCAAAAATCTTTTTAAATTTTTGTGATAATTTTTCAACAAATTATCGTTTAAAAATTCTCATTTTTGTTGATTCCACGTACACCCATCCGATCTAGTTTTAATACTGTCGAAAATGTCCAAAACTATTTGATTTTGTATCAAATCGAACCAAAGCGCGGAGTAGGGTACAGTCGAACAGTTAAATTAATTCTAGTTCATCGCGACGTTATATTGAAACGTACACTGGTAGATTGGATTTTCAGATGGCTAAAAATTAACATTGAATTCCCTATTATGCGCGATTAATTTTCCAATACTGTATACCAAAAAGTAGGTACAATAATAAATAAAGGAAATTTTAAGTCCGGTCCTATATGCGGGTACCCAAGGCCGTAGCCAGTGGGGGGTCAGGGGGTCAGAACCCCCGAAATTCACAAAGAAAAAACTATGAATACAAAGAAGTACTACCACAGATTTCTTAATATTATAATATTAAGAAATCTGTGCTACTATAAGTGAATAATTTTGGTAATCCTAGGTTTTGAGGCGGAAAACAAAACATTGAGTACAAACGCGTGCGGGCAGCGATGTTCAGTTTTAGTTTGAGAGTATCGTAGGTTGCAGCGCAAGGATCGCGGTTTTACAATCTGAGTTGCAGTATCTTTTAATATTATACAGGGTAACCCAACGAAAAGCTTGTATCCCTATTTGTGACTCTCCTGGTATATTTTGAAAAAAACTTTCGGACACGTCAATTTTGATTTTTAGGGGACGTCTCTTCATCTATAGCCGTACAATACAAGGTTGGTCCAAAAAGAAGTTATTGCGTTGTACTTTAGATTTTTAAATGGAAACCTCCATTTTTTTTTGGATTCTCCAAAAACTTTATAACTTTTGTTAATAAAGTTTATACCTATCTTCAATCGTTCTAAAGCTATTTACAATTATAATAAAATTCCAGAAAAAGTGATAATTAGGAAATATATCGTAAAAATATTAATCAATTAGTTTCCATAGTAACAAGACTTTAAAATTAAAAACAACCCTCCTAGAATTTTAAAAAAAACAAAAAGCAACCTACAGTCATACGCAAATTAAAGGTAAAGTAAAAATTAATTTTCTATTAAGTAGGTGGTAATAAATGCTGAAAGTGTTGTCCATTTACCTCCATGGAACAATAAATATTTTTTTCATATGTATTTCTCAAATTTTCAAGCATGTATGAAATTATTTTTCTACGTTCATCCGTAATCCGCTCCCGAAGATCTTAAATAGAATCTAACTTCGTACTAAAATCTTTACTTTTCAAATACCCCCAAAGAAAGTAATCTAAAGAACTTAAGTCCGGAGATCTCGGCGATCACTCAATGGGGCCTGGTCTGCCGATCCATTGATTCGGGAAATGCGTGTCCAAAAACTATCGTACTGAAGCCACGTAGTGCGGTGTTAACGCTATTTTCTATTAATTCGTGGTTCTATTGTATTTTCTAACATGTCCAGGTACGTCTTGTCCGTCAAGTTTCTAGGAATAAAGGAAGGTCCTACAATATGATTTACGAAAATGCCGGCCCACACATTTATTTTTTCAGGAGATTTCGGTTGTACCTCTCGCAACAGATGTGGATTTGAGTCACTCCAATATCGACAATTATTTCTATTTACAGCTCCATGTAAATAGACCGTACACTCATCCGAGAAACAAATATTAAATAACATGATTGCATTGTTGATTAAATGTTGGGACACAATCGTCTTCATGAAGCTCACGGACAAGTTTTATCTTATACGGGTGAAATTAATTGTCTTTCAAAATTCTCTGTGCTGTTAAGCATGTAAATCCTAAAGAAGTAGCCAGTCCACGAGTGCCTTGGGTGTCGTCAAGTGCTACGTGTTCCATCACTGATAATTCTGCGACTTCATTTCTAACTGGTCGATTTTTTAATGGCGATTACGGCGAATATTAGATAAAGATCCAGTTTCTTCAAATTTTCTCATTAATTAGCCACATACTCATCGTTAATATTTTTGTCTGAATGTAATGCATTAAAAAACCGGACAGTAGCTTTTGTAATGCCCCCATTAAAATGAAAATAGAGTATTATTATTTTTACCCCTTCTTGAACTGAATAAATTATTGTTTAATATTTATCAGAACTAGGTAAGTTTACAATTTGAAATCAAAGACAAAGTTTTCCTATGACATATGATGACACTGATGCTGTATGTTTTCTTGATGGTATCCATGATTATTATTTTTAGCCATGCAATCGATTATTTTAAGTATTGAGTTAAGTTGGTCAAATTTTAAAATAAACTTAAATAACTTTACAACGATTAAAGATAGGTATAAACTTTATTAACAAAAGTTACTAAAAACGTCATAGAGAATCCAAAATTTTAAAAAAATTGGGGTTTCAATTTAAAAATCTTAAGTGTAATGCAATATCTTATTTTTGGACCACCCTGTATTGTACGGCTATAGATAAAAATGCTCCCCCATAGAAATCAAAATTGACGTGTCCGAGCGTTTTTCCCAAAATATACCAGGAGTCACAAATAAGGGTGCGACCTTTTCGTTGGGCCACCCTGTATGTAGTACCCCGAAAAGATCACCCAATTTTGCAGAGTCGATACCCCTGACACAAAAGGCTAACCCCCCCCAAAAATTATTCCTGGCTACGGCTTTGCGGGTACCTAAAGTTTATTGAGTTTTACGACTAACAGTAGCAGGTAAAATGAGAAATCAACGAATTATTGTGGAATGTACTGTACATACAAAGGCCAAGTTCTTCATTTATATTTTTTGCTTCTTTTGCTTCCATCCATCATATGTCACGTGTTCTATTAGCAGATCAATTGCTGCGAAACTTGGTGAAATAAAAATCTGCTTTCTCCCACCCGAGATTTCAATGACGGACTTTGCTAAAATTAAATAATTCTAGCCAGAGGTGGTCTAAGGGGGTTAGTATAGTGGACTTCACAGATTGAATATTATTTCTTTCATCTGCTGCATTCTCTGGAACTCAAGTTAAGTCGAACAAAGGAGTACTTTTGAGGCTTCAATGCATCAGTGAAATTATTTGGGATTTTAAAAACAAATAGTATGTTTTATATCTAGGGAGAAATACTAAGAGGAAAACGAATTTATTTTAATTCGGCAAAAAGCATGTAAGCATAATTTTTGACACCCATTTTTTATTAAAATTTTAACATACTGAGTAAATCAAATGGCAGACGTAATGTCATCGATGCTTTTTTAAATAAACACCCTGTATAATATTACCTGCGCTTTTAAGAAAATAGGGAAAAAATTATGACGAAATTTGATAAATGATTAATTAATTTGTTGTGACATATATTATTTTAAAAAATTAGGAAGGTGGTATGGTAATTACCATTTTGCCTATTTTTATTTATTATATTAATAATGCTATTTAGGCAACTTAAGCAATAAGTTTGTTTGTTACCTCCGACGTATATTGTTTATATTTATAATGATTTTAAATATATTTGTACTTTTATTATATTGTTTGTTTTATTTTCGTCTATTGACTGTAGTATTTCTGCAAAAGTTCTACATATTGTTTTGTCTAAGATAGTATATTTTATGTAAAAACTTTTGCCAGCAGAAACACAGTTTGGAAACATTCCTCCTTTTACCTTCTAATTGTTGTCAGGGTAAAATGTAAATATAGCTTAAATAATTGGTTATTAATTGCTCAAAAATGGTCGGATAATTTCAAAATTTGGTCAGATTTCATAACAAAAAAATTGAAAGAGTTAATTTTCAAGGACACTTAAAAACTTTTAGTACCCCAAATTTAAGATGCAGGTGCCCGCAATAGAAAATTTACTTCACAATGTCCAGAAAATAATTTTAAGAACTCCGGCTACGCCGGCGTGCTAGAAAAATCCCACGTGTTTTAAAGACCTTAATATCCATATACAGATGATGTTCGAAAAATACGTATACAATTTTTTTTATTGTTACCCTATTTTGCTTAGTACGTCTGAGCGTGTTTAAATCTAACTTTTAAAGACGCGCGTGTTTTAAAGGTTACCATGGTTTATCAATCAAAAACACGAGAAACGTGAAGTCTAAGATGACATTGCCAACCTTTAACCTCAAATATTGGCACATGTCAGGTATTTTAAAGCAAAAAGAAATATTGATCTGACACGAGTACTTTATAACGTCAAATAAAATATTACTAAAACAAATTTAAAAAAAAATAGCGTAAAGTATTCATAAATAACATTTCGAGAACTCTGGCTACGCTGACGTGCTCGAAAAATAGCGCGTGTTTTAAACACCTTAATATCCACTTATACTTTAATAATACTATTCTGACGGACGTCCGACTTCAAAATAAAAATACATTTTATAAGCTTGGAGAAACCCTGTTTAACCAGAAGATACATTTTATGGTAGGTCCTAAAATTAATTTAAAAATAAATTAATTAGTAGGGAGGAAAAAGGAGAGGAATGATCTTAATTAAATATGACCTAAATCTAAATCAGTGCTACTTTTTAAAACTAAATAATTTATGAATAGTACACTAAATATAAAAGTACATATATACAAAGAACACATACAAAAAAGAACATTAAACTAGATATCCAGTTTTTACTTCGGAAAAAGCTCCTCTATCGAAAATCGCATGAACACTCTTCCAATAAATTCTTGGACAGTTTTTCCAATCGTGACTTCCAATGTAGGCCTTAGATCCTTAAGCAGTTCATCCATATTCTGATTTAAAATTTTATTTGTTTGCTCTGTAAGTTCCGGATTATTTCTGAATAAGTTGTGAAATTGAAATTCTGGTTTTCCGAAATCAATGTCGTCTATTACTGTCCCTGTAAGCTTTAGATATTGTTTGTCCTGCTGGTAATATCTTTCTCCATTCATTGTTGCTTTAACTCTACAGTCAGCTAAAAAATACAAAAAATAATCACATAAGGCAATCACTTTACGAGTATTGCCTGCTTTAAACCCCTCAAACTTTTAAATACGATGCACTGGCTAGTTATAAAATGATCTTCAACGCCAAATAGAGTAGTAAAACTTTTAGGGTTGGCCCACGCAAAATGATTAAAAAAGAGGGGAAAGGACCTATTCCTGATTCGACACACATGGCACAATTTAAATCAAGCGTTTCATACGCACTACCACTCCAAAGTTAAAAATCGGCATTGCGCAAGACAGAAAATCCCCATAAGGTCTGTGTCAAGCTGACAACCGAGTGTATGCATTTTATTCTATGGCACGACGCAACCTTAGAAAAATGTAGGTCGAATCACGCAAGGCAATTTCCAACGATTTGTTTATAAAAGGGTCGACATTTTCACCTGCGTTAGAAAACCACGGAAAACGGAAATTTAAGGGGCCGGATCGCGTAATTACATACTTTACTATTACTCAGAGCAACTGCGACAGAGGTTGCTCTGAATCGCAGTATAGATTGTAGTGACCAATACGCGCTTCATAATATACTACGGCCCAGAGCGGCGGTTAAAAATGTTATGTAAAATGCTATGTATGCATGTTTTAATAGTGTGAAAATGTGTTGGATTATTATGAACCTTTAATAATATTATTATTTATTGTTTTTTAAAACTTTTTTTATCTATTACGTCCATCGTTATCATAACTAAAATTTAAAAAAACGCCGTAGTTATTGATATTTATCTTTGTTAAACTGCTTTGTTTCCAAATTGATCGGTCATATTTCTATTATGACATTATTTTTAATAATTATTAAATCTACGTAAATCACGACTTAATCTTGAAATGGATACTATTGTTCCGTGACACCCCGTATAAAAACACGGATCCTGGTTTTACACCTTTTTATTGGATATCAGGTTTACAAACGTTTCTATGGTAACACTTTAACGTAACGTAATAATGACAACTGTTTAACCTTTAACTGTCTGTAAACTTCTTATCTCGTCGAAAGACAAAACTAAACTGGCCCGTGCGGATTTCCTTCGCACTTTATATAGTAAAGTGGAAAAGAATGGAAAAGTCTGGAGAAGTCTAGAATTAGCTGGAAGAATTCTTTTACTACAGGATGCCAGAAAAGTGTGAAAAGGATGTCTCCAGCCTAAATAAAATAATTTTAACCTTTTACATTTCTATTAACTAAACACTAACTAAAGTCCGTAACACTATCTTTAACATAACCTTAATACATAACCTTTTTAAGCTTAATGTTGTTTTATTTATATGAGTTTATTTGTTCTATTTTAAGCACGATATAATATAAGTACATCACGTATTTATAAAAAGGGTATTTTTTTGTAGTAATTAGAAAAATTAAATACTAAATAATAGATACAACCTACATTTGAGAACTCTGACAATACTTTCCTCTGCGTACCTCTGGAAAAACTTCCTCGTGATGTAGTACTTATCTGTCAAAACATTATTATGCTTATGCTTTTTGTTATTATAAAGTTATAAGGGAGTAAGGTTAAAGCAGGTATTGTATCAATACAATAATTGATAATAGTTCAGGACATTAAACAAAACAAATCTGTCTGAGGATTTTATTCAGGCAATAAAACCCCCATTTAAAAACCTTTGTAAGTACCCATCCAAAGAATTTCAACACATTTTCATAGTGATACAACATGCTATACAGCATTTTATATAATATTTTTAACCGCCGCTCTGGGCTGTAGTATATTATGAAGTGAAAATTCGCGCGTATTCGTCACTACAATCTATACTGCGACTCAGAGCAACCTCTATCGCCGGTGCTCTGAGTAATAGTATAGTATGTAATTACGCGGCCGGATCAATAGCCTAACTCATTAAAAGTTACATTTTTTGCAGGTGGGGGTAGAACAAGTTTTATTCTTCCCTCCTTTATACATGTTCCTTACGACCAAGGGCGTAGCCAGGATTGTATGTAAGGGGGGGCAGACAAAGAAAATCCTAGATTATATTGTTTGTTTTGATCGTTGTTTTTATCATATAAGTTTCACATGAGCAGTGGAGGTAGTAATTAAAAAAATAAATAAAAATCAGAATTAGCTTGAATGAATAACACTAAAATCTTGGACTTCCATTGTCTTTATTTTTTATTTGTTACCCAACGTTTTGGTTAGTGATGTATCTCCAACCGGTTGTATTAGTGATGTATCTCCAACCGGTTGTATTAGTGATGTATCTCCAACCGGTTGGAGGTTGTTTCAAAAATGGCTACAGACCGCTTAGCTTTGCTGAATTTTAATTTTATTTTTTTTTAATGAAAAGCTCATAAAATTTGAAAAAGATTGTCTAATCCCTTCTTTAAGATTTTTTTTATTCTGCCCCAATTTGAAAAAGTGGCAACTGAAATTTTGAGTCTTTGGGTAAATCCAATTATGTCTTGATATTTTGACCTGAATATTGTTACTCAGGGGTTTTCAGGGTCACCAATCACGAATATGAGGTCAAAATTTAAAAAAATCTAAATTTAAGATGGCGGATCCAAAATGGCGGTTATCAAAATGGAAAAACACTTAAAATCCGGAGAATATGGATTAAACATTTTATTTAGGGGTTCTCGTGGTCACTAATCACAAATCTGAGGTTAAAATTAAAAAAAATAAAATCCAAGATGGCTAAAAATACGGAAAATATACTGTAAATGTTTTTCTATTTACATTATTTAAAAAAATGTAAAAAAATATATATTAGAACGCAGTTAGTTATAGCGTATTAAAAAATTATACAGAATATTGCAAAAAATATATAATAATTGAAAAAAAAATTAAATAAAAGATATTTTATGGACGTTAATATTGCAATTGGAGAAATAAATATTTATAAAATAATTATATATTTATTTATAGTTATTAAAAAACCCCACAATTACTATACTATGTAGGACAAAAAAAAGGTATATTAAAAAAAACTCAAAATTTAAAAAGCCTTATTACTACTTTATTATTATATTTAAAAATCTGTAATAAAATATGGGATATGTATATTTTTGTAACAATTAATAAAATACCTACGAACTTATACAGAGTGTATAAAAAACCATAATTATTATTATTTTAAATTTAATATGTTTTTTTACATTCTGTATATTATTTTTACATATTGTTATTAAATGTTTCATAAAATATATTTACTCATATATATATATATATATAATATATATATATATATATATATATATATATATATATATATATATATATATATATATATATATATATATATATATATATATATATATATATATATATATATATATATATATATATATATATATATATATATATATATATATATATATATAAAAATTAATAGCAAAAATTTTACAACTTTTTAATATTTTAACTAAAATTTTAAAAATGTTTTATAATTTTTTTTAGATATCTCGTATATTTAAATAAACAACATAACCATATATTATATCCTTGATCAAATTTTCGTTTTTTTTAAATACGTAAAAAAAGTTTGCTTCAATAATTTGAAAATTTAAAAAAATGTTAAATACAACTTTTTTGAAACACTCTATAAAATGTTTTATCTATATTCTTCGGATTTTAAGTGTTTTTCCATTTTTATACCCGTCATTTTAGATCTTAGATTTGGATTTTTTTAAATTTCGACCTCATATTCGTGATTGGTGACTACGAGAACCCCTGAGTTAAATGTTTTATCTATATTCTCCGTATTTTTAGTGTTTTTTAATTTCAATACGCGCCATTTTGGATCCGCCATTTTGGATTAGCCCTTCTGGATTTCAAATTTTTTGAATTTAGTGACCATGAGAACCCCTGAGTAAAATTTTATCCATATTTCCCAGATTTTAAGTGTTTTTCCATTTTGATACCCGTCATGCCATTTTGGATCCGCCATCTTGGATTTAGATTTTTCACATTTCGACCTCATATTCGTGATTAGTGACCCCAAAAACCCCTAAGTAACAATATTCAGGCCAAAATATCAAGAAATAATAGGTTTTACCCAAAGACTCAAAATTTTAGTTGCCACTTTTTCAAATTGGGGCAGAATAAAAAAAATAATTAAAACAAATCCTAAACAAGGGCTTAGACAATCTTTTAAAAATTTTATGAGCTTTTCATTAAAAAATAAAATTGAAATTCGGTAAAGCTGACCGTTTTGTAACCCTTTTTGAAACAGCCCAACTCGTATTATGCCATTGTGCACCGGCTCCGCTTCTATGTCTATTTTACTTAGGGTTTTTACTATTGTTTTAAAGTTCTTTTGGGTTTTCAAAAAACGTTTTATGATGCATTTTTATATAACAAAAAAACTACGCTACCCTTGTCGTTTTAAGTGACATTTTTTAGAGTAAGAAATGATGTAAACAAAAATTATATTAGAGATCACATCATATAGTTGGATTTCACAAGCCAGCTTTTAAGCCTGTTAGTTTCTTAGGTCTTATAAGAAGTTGCAAGTTATGAAGCTTTTCAGAATTACAGTTTACCAGCGAACGGCCGCTCTTCTAAGGGGGGTGCACCTGCCTCTCCCTGCCCGTACCTCGCTACGCCCATGATTAGGACCCGTAAAATAGTAACTTAAATGTCCACATAAGATTTAGGTACATTTCTATATTAAGTTGTTTAATAAGTTTTGTCTTTTGATAAAAAAAAAACACGATTTTAAGGTTTGAAATATATTTTATTATTTATTATAATCTGCCCAAACTTTCATCGTTGTCCCTGCATTACTGATAATCTTTATATAAAATAATTATTTTTATTTGTAAACCAGATCTTGTTCTTTAAATTTTTACATTTAGCTGGTCTACAAAAATAATCTGGCTTCATTGTTCCACGAAAATCCACAAACAAAATTCCTTTTGCATCCAAAATGACTGTTGCTTACACATTCTAACTAAAACTGCAGTGCCATAGTACTGGGTTCCAACCGTTTCTTATTCTGATTCAAGATCATAATCCTTTTTATCCTTTCTAAAATTCTCCAAATATTGCTGGGAAAGTCGCCTTCGAATAAGTTTTTCTGCTATTGTTGGAAAATGCGACATTCATTGCGCACAAAGCTTCCTGAATCCCAAAATTTAAGCCAAAATATTGCCCACACTGCCTTGTAAATTTCCTAGGGTTTCCACTAAATCTTTCTTGGCAAACTGACGATCTTCCCAAATTATTTATTGTTTTTTGCTCATGATTTCTGGGATTAATGATTGTTTTTGATGGCCATTAAGTGGATTGTCTTCAACACTTGCACGACCACTTTTTAATTTTGCAACTCATCTTTCGACTGTTGTATTTAAAACTAAAGAATCTTTATATTTATATTAATCGTTAGTTAATTTGTTTTGGTACTACAAAAATTAGTTTTATGCTGCAAGTTTTTCCCATTGAAAAAACTACTATAGCACGTTACCTTTAACAGCTGTAAATATACAAATGAGTTGACAGATCTACATGAAGCCTCATACGTGCTCATAAAAAAGTACTACCATTTATAGAAAAATAAAATGAAGAACCTCATAGCGGTATATTTTATCAATCTACAAAAGTTTATTGAACAACCATTGAGTGAACCAACCGCTGTGTTCACACATCGTCGTTTGTGGTTGGGCCCAGTAGGATCTTTTGGAACATGCGCTGGAGTTGCCGAATATCGGAAACTCTTGTTGCCACCGTATGGACCGGGATCCGAAGCTAAGATGAACACAGGCTTAACTCAAGATGTTAGCATACCGTGCTGATGAGTGTATGACATCCTGTGCCTTAAACAGGTGTCTCCAACGGTGCCTCTGAGATACAGGGCGACCTCTCAGAGTATCTAGCCTTACCGCGGTAATGCGGGGCTCTGCCGTGGTGGACTATTACTTTCCTAGCTCCAAACAGAAAGCGGACAGAACCGCTTTCATAGGAAAAAAGTGACGAAGGTGCGCTGAACGAAACGGATAAATCCGTTTCGAGAGGTGCCACTCAAGGTGGCGGGTGAATCCGTTTCGTAAGGTGCCCCCGAAGTCACCGGCGCCTGTTTCACGGGGAAGGTCTAATCCATCCCGAACAAACAGGTGCTTAGGAAGGATTCCCTTAATCCAATCCATCTGGTTCCTGTAAAATGGACCTGTTAGCTACCCACGTCACTAGACCGGGAGAGGAGGACATGATGGATCTAATCGTCTGCTCGTCACACTCTTCAGGAGACAGGGACATCAGAACACATCAGAACACATTGTGCTCGTGTCCGGTAGTGACACCAGTAAGAGGAGATGTAAGAACTCTCTCCCAATCTGGTATCGGATTCATTAGAAGTCCGATCCTATTAGGAGAAATATTGAAAGGTGTGAGCCACAATAGACCGAGCGGTCGCATTGGAGGGCGTTAAAAGTCCACTCACTTTAAACCTACCTACCTACCTAATTATGGCGTTATTTTTTTAAATAAGGTGAGATTAAAAATAAAGTTTTAAAAAGTTTCAATTTTATTCTAACTTACTTATGTTACCATCAGCTGGTCCTGATCCATCAAGATTAAAAAATAGCACCCTTCCAAAAATCGAATATTGGGCCTTTATCCTAATATGTGGGAACGACAGATCGAATTTAATTTTATTTTCGTCCAGATTAATGTCGAATTTTTGAATAATGAAATTATCTGCATCGTAAATTTCTACATTCTAAAAAAATAATATTGGTGTAATAACCTATTTTAATAATCGAATTTCAAACATTTTACAAAGTACAAAAAATAATTAGACGATCTAATATAGGTATCAAAAAGACCAAAATTTTGGTTGAAAAAAAGTTATATAACCACAACTAACCACAACTAAAATCTAATATACAATTTTCAAAAATAGCTCAATTTGTTTCTTGAGATCGCTGTACATTTTAGATGTTGATTTTTTCTATTAGGCAATAAAAAATATGATTTTTTACTTAATATATTTGTTTTCTCGTACAGGCTTCAGATTAACTAATAGAACTGTTTTATCTTTGGACAGTGTACAAACGCTTAAATCCTAAGTTCTAAAGTATTGTGGGAGTCCAGTTTAAAATAGAAGGCAGTTCATTATCACAAACTTAAAGATTTGGTGTTTTATGAAAAGAAAAAACCTTCACAAACGTTAGGACTTAGTGTCTAAGTACTTTTGGGATAAAGAAGTGGGATGTTCGTGTTGGTTCCTTCCACGCGGCCGTCGCATACGACTAACGCAATGCGACTAACTTTCTTAAGGTATGTTTCCTTCCACCCCCCGCATGCGTAACGCGTTAGCGAAAGCACTCTACTCATGTTTTAATGTGCTGGTTTCTTCAGCGGCTCGCGACGGCGTTTGGAAGAACCAGGCACATTTAAAAACATGAGTAGGAATGCTTTGCCGTAACGTGCGTTAGACGATGCGTGGGCCGTGGAAGGAAACATACCTTTAGGACCGCGGCTCAAACTCGCGATAGCAAAATTATTAGCGTAAAGGGAATAATCTTTGGTAAGAGTCGTGTTGGATGATCTAGCAATATATTTATTGTTAGAAGAAAAAGAGGATGACAAAATAGTATTACAATTAGCCAACCTGAAACATAGCAATGCCCCTATATATCCAATATTTCAGCAAAGACGCGATGAAGGTTGTTATACTACATTAATAAATCGACATCAGCAAAAGGATGAAGTAAAATTTAGAAAAAATTTTAGACTAAATAAAGCACAGTTTAGTTTTATTCTTGACTTAATAAAAGACGCTATGAAGTCCGACCCATACAACAGAGTTAAATATCCAATAACCCCAGAGAAATAATTAGCCATTCTATTAGGGTAAATCTGTACAGGGTGTCCCAAATTCGAGTCTTATCATTAGGATCTCGGAAACTCGAAGAGATACGAGGTCGGTTAAATAAAGGCAAAGTTGCGCAATTTGATGCTAATCAAAATGCCTCCTTAGAACTTTAAAAATTTCGAATACAAACTTTTGGAAAAAACCGATTATTCGCGATTTCGTTTTTATTTTTTTATGACTTTATTTGAACTGATGTAACAAAATAAGTTTTACATTTCCATTGCTACTTTTTCTGTTCTACAAGATAGTGTTATTAGATTTATACACCGACGTTTCGTCTTTGAGCTGCCATTATCAACTGTTTTTTTTAAATACGGCCCTGGATTTTTTTATTATGTATTTTAGGAGCTATTAAGTTCCCAAAACCAATAATGTATTGCACTTATTCAAAAAAATTCCATTGCTACTTTTTCTGTTCTACAAGATAGTGTTATTAGATTTATACACCGACGTTTCGTCTTTGAGCTGCCATCATCAACTGTTTTTTTTTTAAATACGGCCCTGAATTTTTTTATTATGTATTTTAGGAGCTATTAACTTCCCAAAGCAATAATGTATTGCACTTATTTGAAAAATTTATAATAATGGCAATTTTCATTAGAAACCATATGTTAGAGAGAGTCAGACAATACATTTTTGGCAGGATCTTGGGAAAACATTAAACTGATTTTTTCGAATAAGTGCGAAACATCATTGGATTTGGGATCTTAAAGCTCTTAAAATACGTAATAAGAAATCCAGTACCTCATTTAAAAAATAAAGTTTTAATTTTCACCAATTAAAAAAAATACCGGACATTCCACACAAAACAACACAAACAAAATATCAGATGCACACACGACTGCGGCTACACTGCTTCTTCAGCAGTCAAGTCGCATCAATCGCAGTCGTTGACAGCGGACGCATACGACGGCCGCTCGGAACAAACCAGGCACATTTAAAAACATGAGTAGGAGTGCTTTGCGGCTAACGTAGTGCGTTAGCCGCATGCGGCGGCCGCGTGGAAGGAAACATACCTTAAAAGACTTGGACAGCATATTTCAAGCCGTATCGTTTAGAATGTAATAAAAGGGTAAACATTATTAAATAACACATAAATATTTCATATGTGTGGAGTTGTTATATTAAAAAAAATTAAAGATAAATTAGTTTATCCTAATTATTTATTACCTACAAATAATTTTTTTAATAATAAATAATTAAAATAGTTTTTACCTAGAAACTAACGTTCGAAATTATTTGTGTTGTTAGCAAGATGTCAAGAGATGTCTCTTTGGATACATTAGCGGCCAATATATATTATTTATCAAGCTCATCAAAACAGGAAGAAATTACCTACTAAACTTTGTTAAATACCTTAAAATCGGTTTATTTTATTTTTTTTAAACTTACTTCAAATTTAGCAATAAAGCCAGCACCTGCATCAATTCCAACTTCAGGCAATATCAGCGGGTTCATTTTTGGTAACCTGAATTCCGGAATTCCATTTTGAAGATGTGGTTTAACATTCTGAACTGCTTTTAACAGACATTTTTCAAAATTCGTGTCGTTTTGGTGGCATTTTTGAATGTAAGAAGCTACAATGAAAAAAGCTAATTAATCAACTATTAATTTACTTTTTCTTACCAACTGTCATAACAAATTTAGTAAAAGTTGATTATGAAATTGAAATTTTGTTGACGTTCTTCCCCGACTTATAGAAACTGTAAAAATTAAGACCTTTTTACCACGCTTTTATAAGCTTATATTATCTGTAGGTATGTAACGTAATTTTTACCCTTTTCAAGACGCCTGGTTAACTTAAAAAATTGTACACAGGGGTCAAGAGCCAATGACAATACAATTATTTTATTTCATTCAACTTCTCTCTAATGTCCTGACTAGAATCATCAGAATAACAAAAATAATAATGGGGTCAATTATTGGCTCTCCCAATTTTTTTCTAAAAAAATTCTTTTAAAGTTTATTGAAAAGCATGCAAATCTACGTACACGGTAAAAACTTTTGATTTTCCGTTTACACTGTTTGCGAGTTAGATGCTAATAAATTTTTAAAAATTGTTACTTTATTTTTACCTCATATTTATGAACAACAATAAAAATGCCAGTTAGTTGTGAATTAACTTTGTCATTTTATAATTTATTTAATTTAATTTGCAACTAACTGGTATTTTTATTGTTGTTCATAAATGTGAAGTAATAATAAAGTAACAACATTAAAAAATATATAAGCATCTAACTTGCAAACTGTGTAACTGAAAAATCTAAAAGTTTTACCATGGATGTAGATTTGCATGCTCTTTAATAAACTTCACCTATTTTTTTTTCAAAATTATTAGGAAAGCCATTAATTGACCCCATTGAAAATTACTTGGGATGTCCTATATCCCGCCCGACCATGCACCACCTGGTATATGTATATTACTATAATTTTGCTTATTAATTTTTGCTGCTTATTATTTTCCTTAAGCTAGTATTTAAGAACTGCGAATAAAGAAATATAGATCTTATTTCTTGCTGGTTATACATCTGTAATTTTTGGTTCTTCGCTTTAACCAAAAAAGCTAAATTTTTTTGTTAATTTTTTGTCACTCTGTTTTGCATGTTTTTGACCTACTTATTTTTTTGTAATAATAATTAAATAAATACGAAGCCAAAAAAATATGGACATGAAATGTGACAATCACAACACCACTCTCACTGCTTTCTTTCAAAAAGATCAAACGTGTATTTTTAATAATAATACTAGTAATATTTATACCTAAAACTCACAAAATGCCCCACTAAATATTCATATGCTAGTTCTCTATATGGGTATCAAAAACTCGTCTATTTTGTCGTCAACACTGCACACACAATCAAAATTCAACACACGTGAAGGTGTTATGAAGCAATTAAAAAAATTCATTACTATTGACACCATAAAGATATTTCTTAATCGATTTTTTTACGGTTGGTCCGATTTAAAATTGGAAAATGACAATAAGATTTAAATGAAAATAACATTAATTTTCCTAATAGGCATGCTAAACAAAAAATATTATTTTAGTAAACTGATATATTATACCGAAATCGGATATCTTATTTTGTTTGTTTAATGTAGTCATTGACTCTAACAATAAGTAAAAATATCATAAACAAACAGCAAATTAATAATAGATTTAATTTATCAGAGTCAAAAAGGCTTTAAAAACAAAATGTTTATGCTTAAACCAATTAAAAGCAAAGTTAATATTGATAATTGTGTATCATTTAATTAAAATAATGCATTTTTGCCTTTGCATGATGCTAAAGTAATTTCAGAAACACTTAAATTCCACCAAAAACACATAGGTGATATAAGAACCAAGTTCCTATTCAGATATATTGGCCTTCCAAAATATTGAGATTTAAAATAAGATCAAGTTATGTCCACAATGTTGTTCCAGTCTTTTTTGACTTGGCAAGTTTTTTTACTGATTTGTCTGTATTAACGTCTTTTTTCACTGTACCGAGGTCATTCATCGAAAGAAAATGCTGAACGTATTTTCTCTCGATGAACGACGAGAAAATACATTCACACGCTGCTATATAAACGAACGCTGTTGCCAAAGCTATAACAATGGTAACAGTAATTTGGCATTTTATCTGTGGAAAATAGGCCAAAATTTTTGTAATAATCATATTTATTTTTTTTTATGTATAATAATAAAATTTTAATTATGTAAATTTTCACTTTAGATGTATGTTTGTTCTTTGTGTATTTATCTGTCTGTTTAAAATTAAACATGAGGCTTCCGAATTTGACAAAAAAATGTTATGAAAATAATGTACACTTTGTTAAAGGCCAGTTCAGTGGATGTAAGTAGGACAGGACAGTTTTTTTTTAATTAATACAGACAATCAGACCCTTTTGAACCGTTAGTTCAGAAGAAAAAATATATTTACCTACTTCACATAAAGTAGGATTGATCAAAATTTTTGTAAAGCACTTGGGATAAAAATTGGAAATGCTTTAAGTATTTAAAGAAAATTTCACATATAAGCCAAAATTAAAAAAATTTTTGTTGGTCCTCAAATTTAAAGGCAACTTCTTTAAAGATGCTAACTTCACGACATTTTAAGGAACTATAAAAGACGGGCATGAAATGCATTTGAAAGAAAAGTTTAAAAAAATTTTCTTAAACAAATCCAAGTAAGAAAAATTATCTTGAACTCTGGAAGAACTGCATCGGCCTATCATATTTTAAAAATCAACATGTCCCTAAAACTTCATTTTCCCCATTCCCATTTGACTTTTTCCTGAAAATCTGGAGCTTATCGGACGAGCATGGAATGTTTCCCAAGACATCGCATCGATAGAGAAAAGTATACTGGAGTGGAGCCGAATATGTTAGCCGACTATTGCTGGACCTAATACGAGACAAATCAGTCTTTCTTATAAAAGGAAGAGTTCAAGGAAATGAATATTAAAATAAAATAACACTGAAAATGTTTATACTGAACATAAATTAACTGTTTAGAATGTACCATACCTTTTTATTTTTTAAATAATAAATCAGTATTAATGTAGTTTTTATTGAATTTTGCTTAATATCAAAACATGTGTCTTCTCATTATGAAGGCTGATATAAAATTGAAGCCAGTCTGGATTAGCAGGCCAAATTATACTAGAAATTTCATAAATCATTCCAGGAGGCAAAAAAGTTTTAGAATTTAGTCAGTGTATTTTACGTGTTTTTGGTGGGATCTTCTCTCCTTTTACTTACGAGGGGACGGTCCGAGAGGTGCATCAAGTTATGGGCTTCCACTTCTCGTGCTTATGGTGTGGGTAGGTACTAACCAAACCCCAAAATTGTAGGTGAAATTTGGGTTTGTTTTCGAAAAATCGTCAGTCAAAGATGGGGGGACGCTTATGTACCGAATAGTTTGTGAGTCAACTCGATGAGACTAGTAGCCTAAAGGCATAAAAATCAGACGGTTCTGGTTCAAGTCCCTTCAAACTTATGTTTTTTTCTCGATCCAGAGTCGTCTGGACGCAAATCTGTTTCTTATGCCGCTAGGCTACTAGTCTCATCGCGTTTCGGTACATTAGCGTTCTTCCATCTTTGACTGGCGATTTCTCGAAAAAAAAAGCTGAGTTGGCACAAATAATTTTGGGGTTTGGTTGATACCTACTCATACTATAAGCAAGCGAAGTAGGAGCCCATAATTCCATGCACCTTTCGGACCGTCCCCTTGTTAATTTTTAGTTCAGTGAATGAAAAAAAATGGGGGTGGGGGCTTTCATGCCTGTCATTTTTCTTAGTAGACATTGCTCTCTAGGTAGAACCTAACCATTTGACTAAATAGAAAATCCAAAAATTACTCATATTAATGTTCCTTAAATCGAGCTTTATTCGGAAAACATTATTTTAAACAAAAAATTTTCATCGGCGCATATGGCTTCATTTATGAGTGTACTGAAGAACTTCTCATTTAAAATCACGGTTCGGAAGTACTTGGTGTAGTTCCATAAAAAACAAATGATATTTATATTTTCTCGTGGTGCAATAAGAGATAGCTGGGATGTGTCACATAAGTTAGCTAATTGATGGATACCACTTGCCGATTTTTATATTCAACGCTACCACTAGCATCAAAACGTTGAAGGCATTGAAAAGATTATCTATAGGGTATGCGTCTATTGGGTTACTCCTAAAAGCCTTGCTGTCAAAAAATCAATTAATTTATCTATAGAAAAATCGCTAACTGTTTGATTTTTAAACGTCACTCACGATAATATCTTCTTTTCTGGGAGCCGTCTTGATTCACTACTGGAGGCAGCGCAGCCTCTTGGGCTTTTTGTGCCTAATCTCCCATTACCTTTTATACCAATCCTCCCATTAGTCTTGTTTTTTCTATAAGTCTTTATAACCCCGAGACTGGTTGGTTGATATTTTCCTGTGGACTCATTTCCGGTTGCCCAAATAATGCCTGTCTTTTGAGATTCAATGCTTCACATTCGCACAGGATATGGTAGGCTGTTTCTTCCCCCTCGTCGCACATTCTGCAACTTAGGTCCCCATTGTATGAGACTATCTTGTGTAGGTGTCCTCTTAGGTTATCGTGTCCGTAACCCTACTATTATGCAAAGTCTTTTCCTACTTTGTCTGAGTAGTTCTTCCTTCGTTCTTTTGGATGGGCCTCTTATGAAGCTTTTTCCATGTCTTATTCTACTGAGGTTTTCCCAGTATTCCTCGTGTTTGTTTCGGATTCATTTCCTAGTTTGCCCTCGTGCTGTAGTTTTGGTCACCCCAAGGGCAGGATCTGGTCCAAAGTAAGGTGTGGATGATCCTTGTCTTGCAAGCTCATCCGCTTTTTCCTGCTTCTATTCCCGAATATCCTGGTACCCACAAGAGAGTTACTCTGTCGCGTTCTCCCAGGACTTCCAGTTCTTTTTCGCATTCCCATGTCAGCTTGGATGTTACCTTGGGGTTTACTAGTACCCCCAGTGACGCTTGGCTGTCTGTTATTATGCAGATCCGTTTTTATAAGCCCTCCTGTTATTTTCTTTTGTACAGTGCAGTAAAGCATATATTTTCGTTTGAAATACTGAACTGTGTGTTCCTAGTGGAATGGAGAATTGTGAATTCCTCATTTCACTGTACACGCCCGCTCCAGTTTCCTGCTTGGTTTTGGAACCATCCGTATACCAGACAATGTCTCCAACAGTGCCGGGGAGATTAGGTTGCTGCCACTCACTTCCATCAGAAATTTTTACCTCGAAGTTTTTGTAAAACGAGTAATGGGTAATCATCTGGTCTGTTCTCTCGTCCAGGATGTTGCCGTCAACCTGACTTGTTATGTTGTTGTGTCCCAAACTAGCGTAGACATCAGCTGGTTTCTGTAGCAGTCGGAAGTACCTCATTCTTGTCTCTCCCATCACTATGAGGTTAAGTGGTGGAAGGTCTAAGAGACACTCCATGGCTGATGTGCTTATATAATAAACTATTTTTATTTGCTTAATTAACGTGTCAAAATTTGTCAACGCCTACATTTTTGTTTTGGCATAGCCAACATATTTTATAGCTTTAGTGCAATTAAAAAAGGGGTTAAAATATAAAAAAGATCAAAATAAATCGCAAACTAATAAAAATATGTATATAACATACTTAATAAAAGTTGAAGGGTTTTGTAAAATCTATCGGATACAATAATAATATATGGGGTGTGCCATTTAAAAAAGTCGAATTTTCTAAGTTTAATTGGTCAAAATGTATATATTTATTTTGAATGCTCTGCAGCATCTAGCTTAAATTTTTTCACACATATCTTTTTTGTCGCCCCTATAAAACGTTTGTATTAAATATTAGTATTCTATCGAGATTTTCAGATCAAAATAGTATATCCGGATTTTTGCAAAATTCTTCGTATGCTTGTAATTTAGCTCCGCCAAGATATTGTGGCTTTCAAGTTGACTTCCAGTCAGCTTACTAAAAATTAGCATAAAATACAGTCAGTACCTCAAAATTGTTGTTATTCAGTACGGGTTATATATTTATTTTTTTTAAAGGAAAAATTCTGCCTAGAAAAAATATAAACATGATTGCGGTCATTTATTTACAAGCAAATAATTCTTAGTAACAAAATTTAAATAATAAGTTACTTCAGGCATTTAATAATAATGTTTATAATAAATGAGAAATTATTGTTTATGCCAGTACTAAATTGTTTTACAATATTTACTTATTTATGGACATTTTTATGATATTCCTGTTATTAAATTAGTTTTGTTCTAAGTATTTACGAGCACATATTCTAAAAAACAAGTTAATAAAAGTGCATTTATTTATAGTTAAAATATATGACGTATTGATGGCTTAAGGTTCTCGCCCACTAGAGCGACGCGGCGCAACGCGATGCAAGGCGACAGGACGCGACGCGACGCGACAGGATTGTCCGCCCGCTGGGTGAAAAAACGCGATGCGGCTCGACGCGAAATCTTTTAAAATGTGGCAGTTGGTTGCGAGTTATTATGGATAGCTCATCAAACGAAGATATTTTTGTATTTGGAGTAATTGCTGCTATGGAGGAGAAAGAAAAGAAAAAGAAAAGGAGAGTTTGGGTGCATGAAATTAATGGAAAGATAAATGCGTATGGAGAATTTCATCACTTATTTCCAGATTTGAGAAAGATGCAAGTAAATTTTTCAAATACTCTATAGACGTCTATAGAACACCAAAAAAAAGTTGCTTTCATATTGCCTTGAAATCAGAATCCACTAAACAACTTTTTTATTTAGATTAATTTTTAAAAATTATAATAATAATAAAATACAAATGTCACAAAAATAACAACAGATGAGCAAATGCAGTGATAACAGAACAGAGCAACATGTGGGATTCTTTACGATGGTACCCGAAAAAGGCCGATGAGACTCGAATGCCATGCGACATTGTCACTTGCTTGCTCTCCCGACTTGTCTCGAGCTGTCGCGTCGCGCCGCGTCGCATCGCCTAGATGGGCGGGCTTCAGTTTAATTACATGTAAAGTATCCCTGATGCATTTAATTGCGTCGCCCCGCGTCGCGCTTTGGGCGAGAATCTTTAACCACCAAGAACACTTTTATAAACTAAGAGCCAAGTTCCTATTCAAAAATATTTAAAGAACTGAGATCTAAAATTAAACCAAGTACTTTCCACAATTTTGTTCCTTTTTTTTGACTTGGCATGTTTTAGCCAAAAAACAGTGAAACTGTTTGTTGGATTAGCAAGTTTTTCGCAGATCTGTTAAAAACTTGTAAAGACAAAAAAGAGTGAACATTGTGGACAGAACTTGGTCTAATTTTAGATTTTAATACTTTTAGAAGCGGAGATATTTGGATAGGAACTTGGCTTTTATTTTACATAATATTTTGTGTAAGCTTTCTTCTCTTTTTTTTTAGTTCAATGAATGGAAAAAAATGAAGAGGAGATCTCATGCCTTTTTAATTGATGTATATTTGTATATTGCTGTGTAGGTAACATCTTACCCTTGGACAATTTTTTTATCGTGCCCGGTTTGGTGTCTCATATGTAAAATATAGCAATTTTCTTTTTTTGGTAAATATTAAATTTTGCCTGCTTTTTAAATTCTAAGACAATTATGATATTAGAAACTTCAATTCAAAACTTCTAAAATACCCCCTTAAATATTGTCTCTGTTTTAGAGCGCTCCGAGTAAAAATGTGCAGTTTTCAGAATTTTTTCTTTACTTGTGTTCTAAAATCTACTTACATACCAAAATTCAAGTTTCTACTTCCTCGAAAAGTGTCTAATAATTTTGATAAGTCATTGAATGAGTGAGTAAGTCAGTTAATTAGTCGGTAAAAAATAAAGTGGGCGATTTTTAAAATCGAATATTTCACCTGCATGTAAAAATATAACGTAGTTATGAAAGGGAGAAAACATGCTGAAAGATTTCGTGTAATATACACATTGCGTGCGTCAGGTCGGAACATGGCTAGGTGCACTACCATGTACCTAGATAACGTATCCTATTTCAAGCTCATTTATAATAATAAGGCCCCATTAAGTATCCACTAAACATTTATCCCAAAAAACCGTTAATTACTTATTTATCCAATCCATTTATGATTACTTTTTAGGCAATAGTGACAGTTTACGTTATATGAAAACGGCACCCATAAAAAAGTTACAAATATTATTTGCATCCTGATCGTATAAAACATATTTAAAAATTTGATATTTTAGTTTAAACAACATTTGTTAATCAAGGCCTTCCTTATTTGATGTCTTTACGAACTTACGTAATGGCCAAGGTCTTTCTAATAAAAACTGTAAATAAGTATTAACCAGACCTGTGAAATTTGAAAAAAACCCTCCAGCAACGGGTCCTCTAACTCAAATGGGCACCTAAATTCTGTTAATTACTATTATAACATAGGAATTTTTTTCAATACTGTCACAAATTTTTAAAATTAAGTTCATAAATTAAATTACCTTTTATATCTCTAAAACTACTAAACTGATCTATTTGGTGCTTTTCGACCCCAATAACGCGGTTTAGTCATATTTAATTAACTTAAATATTTCAAACATCGTAAAAAAATTAAAACAAGAATAACATTTAGAAATAAAATATTTAAAAGTTATGAAAACTACCATTTTATTTTTAAAAATAGTTAATGTACTTGTACAAAAAATTATTTCTCGTTTGTGACTTTACGTCATAAATTAAAGAAAAATCCTAGAAATTTTTCAAACATTTAAAGCCAAAATTTAAATAATATTCTTTTAATTATTATTAAACATTTAACACTTTTAGTTTGAATTGTCACCAAAATGTTGATAGGTACTTTAATTTTAAAAGGTTTTTGTTTTAATTAAACTACAAGTTCAGAGGGGTCATTCGACTTTCTGACTGCACAAGTCTATACCCTGAGAACTGTGTCAAGTATTGCCCATAATCGGTCTTGGTCATGCATTATTGGTCTTGTTCTTGCATTTCGCAGACCAAGCAAGATTCCAAGATCACATCTGACTCTGCAAGATTTGAGCAAAAAAAGACTAAACCTGTTAGACTTTTAAGTCTTGCAGTTAAGTCAAACTGAGGTTTGGAATTTATTGGCGAGGACCTAAATTTAGCCGAGAGCTGCTAGCTTGAAAGACAATTTAGAGTCGCGGAGGATTAATAAGACGAAACATCCGATTTTATCCCATAAGGTCGTGGTTTTTTTAATACCTGCAGCTTCAGTAACTACTAAGAGAATAATTTTAAAGCATTATGATTTAATTTGTCCCGTATTTCTTATTTAAATAAATGATAAATCGCATAGATTGTCTTTATTCTACAACTTCTCCCTTTCATATAAGGTAAGAGCTTATCAGTGTCTATCTTAACAATGTAAAATATTGTCAAATCATTTATTACTTGGATGGACATTACTATGTCTACGTCAATATAAGCTCATAATGAAACGTGTTTAATAAATAGCAATAGGCTTGTTGTTAATTACAAGACTTGCAAGCCTCTTGCTGCAAGACCGACACCAAGACCAAGACTGAGAGCGCAAAACCAAGACCAAGACAAAAACAAGAGTATTGAAGCAAGTTCAATACCAAGGCTGGCTAAGACTAGTCTTGGTCTTGCATTTGGGCAACACTACCTGTATCGAAGCGACAAGTCTGGCGAGTAGCCCAGAAAATATTTTATAACAAATCGATTTGCCACTATAATATAAAACATATCCATTATTCTTTTTTTCATAATATTTTTTCGGAAACCATTTGGGAAGTTTCCATTTTATGGACAGTTTTTTTTAAGTAGTTTTTTCTGGCCTATTTCAAAGAGTTTATTTTCCTTTCTTAAAAGTGTAGCAGCATAAGCAAAAAGACCAAAACATATTTTTTTCCTGGCAAACTCCTTGGTCTAGCCTACGATTTGTTCTGAATGTTTGCCTACTCTCTCAAACTTTCCAGACTTATCAGGTACTCTTGCCACATACGGGCGCCTACGGGATTACTCTTACTTTTTTGGGGTGCCATTTTTTTATCGATATTAAAAATCTTGTTAGGATTGTCATTTTTATGAACACAAGCTTTTCTGACTTTCAATTTTACTGGAAATATCTGGAAATTTTAATTCTTAAAAGGGGCTCAAGATGAAAAAAATAAAATTTAATTTAAAAATAAAATTTTCATAAAACTGTATTAAAGTTGACTCATTTGGACTTAAAATGATATGAAGAATCCGAAAAACAAAAAATATACAGGGTGTTCCATTTAAAGTTCAAAATCTCCAGTTATTTTCGTTGAAACCGGATATCGGACAAGCTAATCATTCATGCATAAAAATGACGGTTTGTTAGAATAAAAACCCTATTAAGTTTTGTTAATATCGATAAAAAATTTAAAAAAGACGGCAGCCGGAAAGCAGTCTCGGAGATATTCAAATAAAAAAAATCACAATTATTTAAGTCTCCTTTTTTATTTTAAATAAATAAAAATAATATTAATAATATGAATTTTAATTTTTTTTTGATATGGTATTACTAGACATAAACCCTTTAATGACAAGACCAAAAATTAAAGCAGGCTAGTACATAACTTTTTTATTTAAACCTATACATGTCGGGTTAAAAGACGATCAAATTCTCTAAAACACCCTCTCAAGTCTCAGATAAATTATATAAAAACATTTTTGTTATAGCGAATAAGTTTAAATATATAGTCTTTTAAGAGTACTTCAGTTAAAGTAAGCACTAGAAAAAAAATTCTAAAAAAGAAAAAAAAATTGTACTTACGAAATTTTTTTATCTTAGCAGAATGACACACTAGAACCAACAAACTAACAGTTACAAAAACTAAAATTTGCATTAATTCCCTGTTAATTATTATCGACTTTTTCACCATTTTTTACAAAAAAAATGTATATTATAAATTAGAAGAAGAACTAAACCTTTATGAGTGTAACACTGAGCTCTTATAGTTTGAGTAGTTAAAAGTAATTTTGCGGTCTTAAAAAAGCGTGTGGTCTTTAAAAATAATTCATCAGTACTCTGTATATAGAACAAACAAGGTAAGGTGTTTAACGTAGAAGTTTTAGCATAACCAAGGAATACTAATTTATATAAACTAGCACCTTAGAAACTGTCCACTAATAACAGACATAAGTTTATAGGGGTACCAACATTGAACCACTGAAATTAAAATGATACGAGGATGGATAAATTGGGGCAACCTTAAGTGTTTATGTGTTTAGTAAAACACTGTTTTAAAATTAAAAAATATTTGAATTATTTTAAAAATATTTAAAAAATAATGAGTTTTTATTATTGTGTGGCGTTATTTAAAAAGGTATAGTCTGTCTCAAAGTATACCGTGTTAGCTCTTGCCTTCATTTATGGTTTATACCTGCCACAGCAATAAAACTGCGGATCGGTAGGTATTAAAGGACAGAACATTAGAGACGGACTTTAATAATATAAATTTATAATTATTGTTTTTTAGAAGTATAATCTTAAAATTACATTAAGAAATTAAATATATAAGTTTTAATAAATTTATAACTGCATTGTCATACATAATTACATTTTTAATCTAAATATATAAATCTTAATTCTGTTTCACATCAGAGTCATCATTGAGATTAATTAATAGGATTTATGTTGTTTGGATAGAAATGTATGAGTCCTCAATTTTTTATGTGCATGAATTTTTCATCTTCAACTGGTATTTAGTATACATTTTTATCAAATTTATAACACTGGGACTTAAGTAGGTGTAACATTTTCTGCTCTGATCTTTGATTTTACTTGGTTCCACAAATGCTCTATGGGGTTAAAATACAGATACGGAGGAAGCCGTAAGACAGTAGCCCAGCCTGTTCAGAAATTATCACATTTTGTTTTTAATTGCATATTAATTTAGATTCCAAAAGTGTTTTTAACTGAATTCAAAATAAATATCATTTTCTAACAAATATTCCTGGATTTCAGTTTTTGAACTTGATGAAGCTGGTGCTTTGTGTAGCAGACGGCTGTGGTAGCTTGCGTTATCCATGACAATAACACTGTTTTTTGGAATATTTTTTAAAAGATAATTTTGAAACCAGTTTTAAAAAGTTCTGCACTTATCATACATGATAATCCAAGCTAGAATCCTTAATATTCTTTGCAGACAACAGCAAGCAGTTTAGGACAAAACCGTCTTCTGAACCAGCGTGTATTATGGTAATTCGTTTTCCTTTATTTGAAGGTGCTTTCGTTTAACAGTTTTGACTGAAATTAACCCATCCTTTGGATATTGTGTCGTGTGTATCGAACCATGTTTCATCAAGGTAAATTATGGATCTGTTTTCTAACCTATATCTTTTAATTTCTTGAAGGTAATTAAATCTCCAAGTGCGTAATCTGTGCGATTCCATTACTACTTGTCTTTTGTCTATTTTGCGGTATTTAAATCCCATTTTACAAACAACTCTATGGAGGGTGGCACGGCTAATATTTATATTGGTTTCGTCTTCGTCTAGCTTCTTTTTCAGTTTATCCAAGGTAGGAATAACTCCGCTTTCATAAAGACAATATATTTTCCTTCTTATTAGGTCCTGATCACTATTGTCAAACGGTGAATTGAAATACTACGTTTTTTTCTTTTGTTCAATTATTCACTAATAATAATATTCCTTTTCGATGATATTGGAGTTTTTATGAGTGAACAGGTTTCTTTTAAAGCTTCTTGTTTAATTAGACCTGTACTGATTAAAGTTTCATACACATTTTTTACAACCTGTTTTGCATCTAATGACAAATGATTTCGACGCGACATAGTTATATTCTCGTAAAACAACTTTTTCGAAACGCACAGTAAAAACGGTTATTCAACACTGCCACTAAAATATTAGCCAAAATATTTATATGCCTAATGGTTAATACTTAAGAAATACCTGGCCCACCCCTGCCCTTATGAACAAATGGGTTTACCCAATAACAATAGGTAATAAAATCGTTAAAGGTTTATTGGGGTATGGTCCGTCAAAACCATAACGATATACTATACCAAATTGCGACTTTTGCTCCTCTATAAGATGGGACTGTTTTGGTCTTACCACGTTTTGGATTTTTAAGGATGTCATTAATAACTACTTTAATTTAACTAAAAATCTGTTTCTGTTTTCTTTTCTTAGGCGTCATTTTAATTTCTAATTTAATGTTGTATTATACTTGCTTCATATGTTTTAGATATTTTATTTTATAAAAACCCATTTGGCATTTATATTTTGAAATAAAAATCTAATTTATCACATTCTAGTGTCTTTACATCACAAGAAAATGGTCTCTTTGTTGGTCTGTCTGTCATTTGACATCAAAATTTTCGAATCGGTATCGCCTCGGAAAAGAAGGTGAGAAAAGTTAAGTGTGATATTTTATATGACATTTTATGTTTTTCTTTTAATAATCCAAAGAAATCCACTTTATAAATGATTTGGTATAGAAAATGGGCTAAAGAGGGTTTTTGTGGTTAAGAAATCTAAAAAACCATATTATTTTCTTATTATGTCCAGTTTGCTTTAAACCGAAGAAGTGAGTTAATAAATATTTCTGGTTATTAGTGTTTCGAATAAATTTTTTTAGGCGACTGAAAATTTTATTTTATGAATTTATTAGCGTCCGTAAAGTATAGCGGCCGTTTTTTATAACATTTTTGGCTGTATTTACTTTACGGCCGCTTGTTCTTTAAGAAGGTGCCCTGAATGGCTAGGATAGAGTGCTAGAGAGTTTATTAACAATCTGTCAGTTTCAACTTAACAGTAATAATCAGAATAAATAAAAATGCATACTAAAAATTACGCATAATGAGTGATACAAACAGTGATAATCCAGCTGAAATTTATTAAGACGCAAAAGCAGCGACTTTAAATTTAGTACAGATTTATTTAATCAATATGAAATTTTAATAGAATAGTATAATATACACAAGACTAAAATTTTAAAAAAGAGGTATTTCTTGAAAATACTCAGATTTACAACCTCTCAATTTACGTCATCAAAGATTTTTTATTAATTATTAAAATGAAAAATGCTCGTCACAAGTTGTCGATGTACATAATTTTGGAAAAATACCATTCCTTATTGCACAGTATTTACAGTTGCCAAATTCTAATAGATATACAGGTTACGCTTTTAGAAAAAGTTTATCTTTTCTTTTGGTTAAAACAGAAGCTGACATTTTAAGGTTAAAAAAGGTTTGTGCCTGTTTAAAAAAAAACAAAAATCAAAGAATATTATTTCTAAAAAGCTAGAAAATGACATCACTGTTAATTATATCATGTCTAAAATAAGAATTACATTTTTAAGGTGTAGTAAATGTACTTTTAACATAACAATTAATAACAAATTAAACTAATTTGTTACCATTTTTACAGGAGTATGTTCTATTTAAAATTTTTATAACATGATGTTCCGATTGTGCTACACTAACATTATTTAATCAATAAAAATTTGAAACTAATTTTAATTTTTCTCTTATTTCAAAAATCAAAAGAGCAAATAAAATATCGTACGGGGTTATTCATTTTAAAGTAAACAGGGCTTTATTTTTGAATTTACCTGTACTTTTTTAAAAAACAAACATAGCCAGTTCGTGTATTTTTTCCGTAGAATTCAAAAATCTAATCAGAAAAACATTTAAAACAAAAACAAAAGAGTTACAGCACAAGTGACGTATTTTATTTAATGGAATACCCTTATATTTTTGTACCAATAGATAGAGATTTTCACGAGGAATTCGCTGATTTAGGAATTGTTGGGTTTATTTCCTGCGGTTCTGCAATTGTCTAAAAACTGCATGATACAATAAGGATAGTTTCACCTGAATAACAATTTTGGGCACTTTTCTATGAGGTCACTTGAAGAATGTCGTTTACCAAAATGGGAACACAAACACAGAAGATATGAGAGAAAAACTTAAACTTAATCGTCCTAACCAAAACCTCAAATACTATCGACGAGCTTAGAAAGGCTAAGGAGGGGTTATAGATCATGTTTCGAAAATTACGGGGGTCATATAGAACATTTAAATTATTAGTAATATTATGATTTTTTGTTATAAGTTACCACCATATTTTACCTCGTATTGTATTTTAATTTTTTCCGTTTATTGTAATTTTGCTGCTTGGTTTAGAAATAGATATATCAAATCATTTTTAGCATATAATATAATTTAAAGCCGTTCTTCTGATAAAAACTTCATTATAAAACTATTCCAAAAAGTAATAAACGTATTTTTAAAATTCTTGACTTTAAAAATAACACCGTGACCTGTGAGCCATTTTCAGGTAAAATATTTTATTATATCCTTTTAAACAATTGCAGAAAGAACCCAGGAAATACCCCCTATATCACCGAATTCTTCGTGAAAATTTATATCCATTGATATAAAAATGTACGGGGTATTCCATTTAAAAAAAATCCGTCAGTCGTGCTGTAACTCTCTTGTTTTTGTTTCAAATGTATTTCTGATTAGATTATTGAATTCTACGGAAAAAAATACACGAAATGGCTATATTCGTTTTTTAAAAAAGTACATGGAAGTTCAAAAATAAAACCCTGGTTATTTTAAAATGAATAACCTTGTACCTACGTGATAGAACAGTCTCCTAAATAATGATCAACTTTACGGCCTTGATACACAAATAACTATTTTGGCCTTGTAAAAGATTTCTAATTTAATAATAATAATATGAAGTTAATAAAGTTAGCCAAATTTTTTAGAATCTTAGGGAATTAAAAAGGTAAACTAATGTTAAAAATTGCAGCTTCAAAGCAAAAAGGTGCATACTGCTGTAAATAAATCAGACCCCTATTTTTTTGATTTTCGTAAATTAAAATATCTAAAACATATTTATAGGAAAGTATGATGCACCAAAGAATTGACCATCGAAATGACCTTTAAAAAATTATCACTACTATAAGGAACTCAAAAATTCAAAACGTTGGAATAAAAGAAAAATGTCTCCTCGGTAGCATAGTGGACAGAGTCTCCGCGTGTACGCAGGCGACTCAGGTTCAATCCCCAGCCGGGAAGACATATAGTACTTATTTAAAATAATGTCCGCGGTGGTATAGTATTTTTTAAGATATAAGAAAATGGCTAAAAGTCTCGACTGTTTCTGAATACAGTAAAAACCCTCGAAATTGTTATTTTATGGTACTATTAGGGTAGGTTCACCGAATTAGCCCACCCGACCGTACAGGGTCGTATTTCTACCTGTCCGGAATAATATACAGGGTGATTCATGAGGAAATGTCAGTACTTCAGGTACGTAGTCAGGGTCCCAAAATAAACATAAAAGCCTATACAAATATGGGTCCGCAAGGCCTTCATTTTCGAAATACAGGGTGTTAAAATTTTTATTTAATTTTTCTATTTTTTTTTAATCTATGATAATGTAAATATTGGGATAAAAATTGTTCTCCGGGGGTTTTTTGGTATGACGGATTTGAATCTAATCTTATTACGGCTCTTACTTGTAGGAGGAGCAACTTACACGTCTTTTTACTATTTTGAACAATCACAACTTTTTGCTACGGCCCTGTATTACATTTTTAAGTAAATTAAATAATTGTTTTGTCATTTTTATGTCAAAAATGTATACTTGTGAAAAGTTGATATGAGCAACCGTTTTTGAGATATTTGGAGTTAAAAAATTACGACGCATCTGATTTTATTATAGTAAAATTTTAAAAAAAATTAAACAAAATGTATAATTAAACATTTTACTTTGCAATAAAATTATTGTTCTTAAATTATGTTCGGCAAAACATAAGTTAGGTTTTATAATTTTAAAAAATTCCACCATTTACTTCTAAGTAGGTACATGTCAGCTCTGTGGTGCACACCCTGAATCTCGGAAACGATGGCCTTGCGGACCCATATATGTATAGACTTTTATGTTTATTTTTGGGCCCTGACTAGGTACCTAAAGTATTGACATTTCCTCATGAATCACCCTCTATAGGTATTTATGATGTCTTATTTGCGGATGTCTTAGTGCGGCCTGAACTGTTCTCACCTCTGTTGGTATGACCATAAAGAACCAATATGTCTAGTTATTTTATTATATCTTGAAAAATACTATACTACCGCGTTGTCTAAAAGTTGATGTGAAATGTAACACTTGCATATTTTGGAGCTTGGACAACGCGGACGGAACCAAGAAATAATTGCTTGAACATCGAAAAACTCGACACTACGATACTCTAGTACTAGTATATCTATATAATATCACCTTACAGGGGAGCAAAAGTCCCAATGATCAAGTAAATGTGTTTTTAAGTATCTTCTTAATAATGTCAAAAAACAACAAAAATTTAACCGAATATTAGGTATTAAAATTAATTTACAAAACCAATAAAATGTCATCATGCCATGTAATTAAATGTGAGGACTTTGAATGGGTACATTGTGTTTTAATGCCAAAATTTAACCTCTTAACTGATTCGTATTTTACTAAAACGTAATTATTATTATTTTTTTAATATAATGGAATAAAAATAACCTACCTATAACAAATCATCAATGCGAAAACTAATTTATTGAATTTCTTAGTAAATATATCGCAACAAATAGTTTAATATGCATAGCCAATATTTGATAGGCTGTTTAAAATACATTTTGGGTATTTTTATGGCATTTCGGCGGAAATTTAAATAGATGTACACAAAGGAAAACCCTACCCATTTTAAAAGAATTCCGGTAAGGAAATTCGGATAGATTTTAAATTTTAGGCTTTGTCTGATAAAAACATTACTAATATAATATTTGTAGTCTGATAATAAATAAAGATTTAAAATTTAATAACAATTATCTCGACCCTTTAAAAAAATATGACAACAGCGTCAGTTGCATACAATAATTTAATTGTAGAAGTTGAAAGGGTTTTCTTCCTAATCGACTGTTGACATCACGTACCGCAGTTTAGGGAGCCTCGAAGAAATAGAGAAATTTATCCACATTATGGACCAAGATTTGTTGACAAAAGACTAGTATATGATTTGTAGTCTGATATTAAATGTAGATTTAAAATTTAGTGACAGTTATCTCGACCCCTTAAAGAAAGATGACAACACCGTCAGTTGCATACAATAATTTAATTGTAGAAGTTGAAAGGGTTTTCTTCCTAATCGACTGTTGACATCACGCACCGCAGTTTAGGGAGCCTCGTAGAAATAGAGAAATTTATCCACATTATGCACCAGAATTTGTTGACAAAAGACTAGTATATGATTTGTAGTCTGATATTAAATGTATATTTAAAATTTAGTGACAGTTATCTCGACCCTTTAAAGAAAGATGACAACACCGTCAGTTGCATACAATAATTTAATTGTAGAAGTTGAAAGGGTTTTCTTCCTAATCGACTGTTGACATCACGCACCGCAGTTTAGGGAGCCTCGTAGAAATAGAGAAATTTATCCACATTATGCACCAGATTTTGTTGACAAAAGACTAGTATATGATTTGTAGTCTGATATTAAATGTATATTTAAAATTTAGTGACAGTTATCTCGACCCTTTAAAGAAAGATGACAACAGCGTCAGTTGCATACAATAATTTAATTGTAGAAGTTAAAAGGGTTTTCTTCCTAATCGACTGTTGACATCACGTACCGCAGTTTAGGCAGTCTCGTAAAAATAGAGAAATCTATTCACATTAGGGACCAGAATTTGTTGACAAAAGACTAGTGTATGATTTGTAGTTTGATATTAAATGTAGATTTAAAATTTAGTGTCAGTTATCTCGACCCTTTAAAAAAAAGATGACAACAGCGTCAGTTGCATACAATAATTTATATTGTAGAAGTTAAAAGGGTTTTCTTCCTAATCGACTTTTGACATCACGCACCGCAGTTTAGGGAGCCTCGTAGAAACAGAGAAATTTATTCACATTATGGACCAGAATTTGTTGACAAAAATCGAATATACAGTAAAACTTGTGTTAACGGACCCCTTTATATCGGCCACTTTCAAGCTAACAAAAATCTACTTTATAGGAAATTCCCTTTATAAATACCCTTAGATAATGGACAACCATATAAAACAGCCACCACCAGACAAATCTCAATTTTTATAACCTATTTCAGGTAAATCAACCTTGTTATATTGGCCGGAATTTCTTTGGGATAATTTGTAATTTATTATTTTATGATTGTATTTTGCAAATTTTAAAGGAAAAAATACCCAACAATAATATTTATAGCCAGGTTTAAATAGCATGAGTGGCTATAGGAGAATTTTCTTCACATTATATTTTTAGTTGTGTCTTAAATCGATAAAAATAAAGGTATAGTGTTCAGAATTCAAAAGTGTTTAATCATATCCCTAAAACAAAAAGGTTTGTCACTAGAGGAAAAAAATGATGTTATCGCGGAAAGTAAAAAGTCCCCTTTGGGTTCGCGAAAACTGGCCGAAAAGTTTGCGGTGGGAAAATTCCAAATAAATATTATCATCAGGAATAAAGCTGAACTAAAACGAATGTTTAAAAAAGGTGTTAATTTAGAACAAAAGAGGAAATTCCCGAAGTCGGGAGGATTGGCAGTAGATCAAGTCTTCTACAATTGATTCTGCAAAGCAAAAGGTAAAGATGTTCCAATATCTGGACCGTTAATTAAACAAAAAGCACTTGAGGCAGCAAGCTATTTATAACTGGAAAATTTTGTAGCTTTGAACAACTGTTACCTGGCAATACTGGCCACCCTTCTATAAAGGCCAATTATTCTTAATTTTATGGTGGCCGTTATAGACAAGTTTTACTGTACCTACTTAAATTTTATGGCATTAACTGATATGATTGGTATTATGATTGGTATGGATGGTATAAATGATTGGTATTAAATGACAGATTCTTTGAGGCGTCCGTCCACAGAAATTAATTGTGCCTGCCTATATGGATTTGTATAAACCAAGTTTCCCCGAATTGTGTTTTTATCTTTGCATTTATCTTTAAACTTTTTTAAATCATTTATATTATACAACAATATGTTTGTATTTATACAAATTTTTAACGAAAATTTTCAAAATTCTTCCTTTAACCTTCGAGGACGGTAAAAACCAGAATATTTTGGTGATAACCTACCGAATGATTACTAATGTAATTATCAAGGTAATAGTCGAAGAGACCATCGCACATCATAAAGCGTTTGATTTAAAATCTATGCATTTTTTGCAAAAATGTATGGAGATATATTTTGTACAAAATGAAATTTTCTATCAGAATAGTAAAACATAAAAGAAATATTTTCTTGAAAAATAGGTACAAATAAAAATTAAAAAAAAAAATAAAAAGACGGTTGCTTGAAACATTTTCATTAAAATTTGACACATATATTTATTGAATTTTACAACCTTGCAACAATTTTTGCGGATTTTTCTTTTATATAAGACTATTTTTATTATTTAACAAAAAGAATGTTTGTTAAAAAAATATAGGTAAATACTAAATATTTTTAGGTACAGCAATAAAAAATAAGCAAAATTATATTCACTTGAATGGGGTTGGAAGTCCACGAACAATGGTTTAATTTCTATTTCCAATAGCTAACTGATGGTGCAGAAATTTTGGTATTAAATCTTACATTTTTTGTAAAAAGTACTTAAGAGTAAATTGCAATAATGCAAGCGATAAATAAAGATATAAATGAGATAGACATTGCTCTTGATGTTCAATTGTTTTTTAAGTAATTTTATTCAACATTACTCTTTGTTTTTATTAACGTATAATTACAATAATTATTTACGATAAAAATACTTATAGATTAAACATTAAACTAAAATATTTTACAGTTCATTATTAGGTTAGGTTTTCCCTATAAAGTATTGAATAATGGAAAATCAATGGCCCAATATACTTTTTCATTTAATTATTTAACTGCCCATTGACACAATATATGTTGGTGCTAACATCGGCCCTTATTGCGTTTGGCACACCGGCCCGTCGATACTTATCAGTCAGTTCGCAAATTCTTCATACTAAAACTTACATACTAATCGTTTAATACACTTTTAAGTTTAAATTTAAATGTAAGGTCTTTGGAGAGTTAAGGAATAAGTCGAAAAGATAATATATAAACCAAATTTTTGATTTAATAAGATATTAGCTGTTTCCAAGTCAACTATAAAAAATAAATTTTTCCTTTATGATTTAAATATAATTGCACATAATCCATTTTGGAATTAGCTAATAAACCAAAAAATCTGCAATCCAAATAGTTGTTAAACCATAGCAAAAAAACATCACAAGAACCAAAATAATGGAAAAGCTCGCGAATCCTCCATTATTCTAATTGAAACTTGTCATAACCGTTACTAACGCTCCCCCTGACTAGTGGCGATAGCGGTAGATACTGGGTACAAAGTAATGACGTAGATACTGACGTCAGAACACCTTCCCCTACGTTACCGCTTCTCGCGAAAATAAACCGGTATGCTAACTGTCCTAACAATGTTCAACGCGGTATGTCGCCAAAATTTGATGTTGGCCCTACGATATATTTATGGAGGCTCATTGTTAAAAAACCATTGGGGTGTTAACGATATAGCAACTAATATTTACCGTACTGTTTCATTTAGGGCCCCTGTTGGAAAATCATTGGGATATTAGCTAAATAGTAACTAATATTTATCGTGTTTCATTTAGGCTTACTGTTGGAACACCACTGGAAAACCAAATGAAATAAAAATGTAAAAGTTTTGATTTTTATAAAAAAAAAAATATGAATACATAAAAAAATATAATATTTTGCCTTAAGCACAACAAGACATACGAGGCACTTAAAACAATGTGGTTTGCAGATGAATTTAAAATGTCATTAGATAGTCTAACTACAAAAATACGAAACAAAGTCAGAATTAACATAACAGCCAATAATAATACGAAATATAATAATAACAAAAATTTTAAAAACTATAAAATATCACCATAATATACTTTTCATTTGCCAAAACACCAAAAAAACACAAAAACTGCCGAAAAACGGTACAAACTTTCCGATCACGTCATCCCTAATCATTCTCAAAAATTACCAAGCTTCTGAAAAAGTTAGGTCATGATGGCAAGCTTCACTTTTAGTTGTCGGTATTTAGGCAAAGGACCAAAAAAGAGAACAATCACGATCTAACGTACGCTGAGTAACGAATAAATGCAGTGGGCCAATGCTTAATTAATAACGTTGGATTTGTAACTCAGTTAAATTATTGGGCCACTGTGGATATATCAGTATGTCTTTTTTCTGTCGAACCATTAACTGAGGATTAATATCGGGCCAACGAATGGTAATAGACACACTCAATTAAAAGACGCTGACATCAGTGGGCCATCACAGTACCTTTAGAAAATCGACAAACGCTGTTTATAGGGTTATTATTAAAATAACGTTATAAAAAAAAAATTTTCCTTATAAAAAATTAAAATAATTCGATATAAAAGAAAATTCGACAAACATTGATAAAAGATTGTAAAATTAAAAATAATTTTTAATAACAATATTTCTAACTTAACTCATTTTAAATATTTTTGTCAGCTTTCTTTATTGTAAAGTAATACCTATACCCATCTTACCTCAGATAAAAAGTTGTTGACAAACATCTAAAAGAAAGAAAAAATTGAATTATTTTTTTAAAATTTGTTTTTTTTTTTAATTTATGTTGCAATAAAACAGTTTTTTTACCCTTAGAAGATCTTATTTCAATAAAAAAAAATTTTCTACAAATAATTTTTTTCATATTTTTGAAAAAATCCGTAGGTTACCCGATAATTTGAAATTTTTAAAATGATGATAACTTACCCCGTCCTTGAAGATGCGAGAATAAATTTAATAGAACTTTAATTTTTTATATTTGGACTTTTAAAAACCACAATCAATTATAAAATTGTTTATATAAATTTGTTTCTTAAAGCTCCTTATTTTTTCTTATACTTAATAACCTATCAATCTTGTTAATCAAAGGAATACTGATTTTTTTCAAATACTAAAAAAATACATTGACCAACTCAAAAATATTTTGTGCAAACAAATATAATCTTAGAGATGTAAGTTGTCTTGGTGATATTTTTTTGTTTTGATTATAAAACATTTAAAAATTGGGGTAAAGTAAGTTTCCTAACTTTTTCTTTAAAAGTTTATTTTATTAGGATATCATCATAAATTCTTGACATTGGGTGAAGGCTATTTAATTGCCGAGGTTGGATGGGCAATGGCAGTTATTTACACCATGGATTCAATCATTATTGCTCTTAGATTTATTACACATTTGACCCCTTAAAAAACTCTTTAAGGAAGGATCGTGACTTACACAAACTTTGGAAATTGACATCTTGTCTCAATCAATTTTTATAGGACATTTAATTCATTCGTATACTGTTTTCGTATATTGTTTTCTTTTACATTTTACCCCTTAAAATAACCAGTTTACTTTTATTGACTTATAGAATCTGAGAGTATTTGTAAGTCTATTCAAACAATTTTGTACCAAATTTTGTTGAGTTCTGTATTTACCTTTTTTGAAATGGACATGGACACAACTAACTACAACCAAAAACAACTAACCACACACAGACATCACGTTTTTCATGATCTAGGACAGAGGTTTTCAAACTTTTCACGTATGGAACCCTTCTTAACAGGAAAAATAAACACGGAACCCTCCTAATGCTGCACAAATAAATATTTTTGCATTTTAAATTACAGGAATCGATAGACACGTAGAATCGTTATAATTTATTTTTTACAAAATATATTAGTAATACACTTAAAAATATTTTATTAAAGAACCTAAGGGAATTTGAACATGAAATAATAAAAAGGATACTTTTATACATAGATAAGGCTATCAATGCAAGGAATGAAACTATTTTCCCTCTTTACACATTTTTTTATCTTGGGACAGTCCACGAAGGCTGTGGCTGTACTGTACCGTGGCTGTCTGAAGTGTGGTAAGAGGGAGTTTACTCGTGCGAGACTTAAATATTTGGAGATCTGGAAAAAAGGAAAAACTTCTGCGTGTAGCAGGTTCCATAGTCTGGACAGGGATAAAGGAACAAACAAAGTTGGAAGTTGGGGGACTCTTAAGTTGGACTGTAAAAGGAAGTATAAAAGTGGCACTACGTGTTGCTCTGCTGGGAGCTGCCAGAGGAGGAATTATACTCGCCAACTCTTCGGAGCCATGAAAATACCTATAAAAGAGCGACAGATACCTTCCCGCCCGTCGGTGGGCAACGGAAAGAAGCTTTTCTGTAAGTGTGGGATCATTAATAAGTCGAACAGCTCTTCTTTGAGTGGAGTCAAGAATGCTAAGTGTTGTAGGAGGCGCCACTCCCCAGGAATGAGAAAACATAGATAATTTAGCGAAATATGAGTTTTGACGATAACATTTGATCAAATTTACAAAAAAAATACAAATAGAGGATTTGCTTCTGATGGTTTGATTATTTACTAGAAAATTTCATGCTTTTTACATTGTTCCCCTTAAGGCCAATAGCATTTGGTAAATTTAGTGCGGATCTCATGTCTCACTTTTTAGATAAAAATTTTTGAAAATCCAGGAGGTGCTACTGGGTCTTTTTGATGAAAGTTGCATATCGGGCTCCGCGTCCAGCTTACTGCATGCGATACTTATTTTTCGGTAATACGTAAGTCGAAAATCCAGTCAGGATTCTGAACTCAGAGAATCATTTTTTTTGTGGAACCCTTGCCGAAGTCGTGCGGAACCCCAGGGTTCCGCGGAACATACTTTGTGAAACGCTGATCTAGGAGACCTTAGAACACCAAGAAAACAAAAAATATTTTTTATGAAAATAACATTTTTTTTTATTTATCTTTGTATTAAACTATGTAATGTATTTAAAATACAAAATATGTAGGACTTAAATGAAATGAGAAAGTGATAATAGAAGGGTGGAAAATCAAAAAGTTTGCCCAGCGCTAAATTAAAAAGTTTAGTTTACCCCAATAGCGTCAACAGCAAAAAAAACTGAAAACAAAGATATTTTTGTTTAAAACTTTATTAGTCTAATAAATAATATCACTCAATCTAATATACAAAAATTAAAAACTTATGTCTAAACAAAATAAGTAAAACTACAGCATATTAAGTAAAAAAGATACATTAAGCATTTATGTACAATAAATATCTACAACTTTAAAACTATTTTTTCTAAATTAACAAACAAAAACCTAGTAGAACGTAGGCATAAAACATAAATTTTGGCAATGATTGCTTTATAAAATATAATTGAAGAAAATTATTTAAACACAATTAAAATGTTTATAGAAAAACATTAAAGAGTTTATTATTATTGTACAAAAAAATAATTGTTTATAATAAAAATTCCAAAATCATTGCATAAATCGAGTTGAAATAAAAAAATCTTCAGAAAAACCTCTAAAAATATCTTTCTGGATTTGCAAAACAAACGTTGTTCAGCGATTTTTCTACAAAAACAGAAGGTTTGACTTATCTTTAATAAACAAAAAATGGTACCACTACCAAGGCTGTCATTGCTTTGATCGCTCTGTTCGAATAAGCAAAAAAGATTTTTAAAAATCTAAATTTACTCTTCGTTTTTTGAATTATCCTTGAGCGGCTTGTTTTGATGCAGGTACATAAAAAACATCCAATGGTACATGGGTTAATAGCTTATTGGAAATACTCATAAAAAGACCAGCCAGTTTCTTTCTTAATTGTGGCAGCATTACTTTGAATACTTCCTGACCATTTTCTCTAAGAAATAGATTTATAGCTTGGGCTAAAATAAAAAATAAAAGCTTATATTTTTACTATTTATATAATATTTCAAAGATGTGTTCATGTTTGATATTAAATTATGAAAAAGAAAGAAGCAAGATGTGATTCTTCCAGAAATAAAATAAAATAATTACAGAGACCTAAATTCTCAATACCAGATACAAATTATTAGTCCACAGTACAGCCCCCCTGGCAAGTTGATTACCACATACTTTATAATGCGTGAGTAACTTCGTTTCGACGAGTTTACCACACTTTCTCTGCGACTTTTCTCGATTCCTCTGCTTTTCCGCTCGAAAAAGCCCTATATTATGGCGATTTCCCAAGGTTCTAAAAAGTCACGACCACAACTTTTTTTTTAGCCTATGTTACTGGAAATTTTGTTTAAAATGCGAATTTAAACTTATCCGACAAAAATTTGTCCGACTTTTTCATGTCTACCGCTCGAAACATGCCCAAATGACAGGGTATTAAAAACCGATCACCACATAGGTATTTTTTGGTAAAATTAATTGTAAATGATTTATAAAATAATATCCTATGGTTGTCCGACAAATTTCAAGCCGCATTTTTCAGTCCGACAGCTAGAAATTGGAATTTTGACTGGTATAAAAATCGTTTACCACATGTCGGACGATAATAACACGAAAGAAAAGTATTTTTTAAAGAAAAAAATATATTGTCCGACAAAAATATATCAGCAATTCGTTGGTCCGACAAAAAAAAGATAAAAAAAAATCGTAAAACTTTTGTACATATATATAATATTCTTAATTATTGCTTTACATACTGATTTATAGTTATCTCTACATATTAAAACTAATTCGGCCCTCTAAGCGAACAATAACTGTCTTGGAGGATGCATTTGAAATCAAATAAACTTAATAAGCGAAGAATAATTATTCACTATTTTCTACAATAAATTTAAAAGAAAAAAAGTGAAAATTAGGTTTGTGGTCAACGATTTTTTATACCCCGTCAAAATTCCAATTTCCAGCTGTCGGACTGAAAAAATGCGGCTTGAAATTTGTCGGACAAACATAAAATGGTATTTTATAAATTATTTACAATTAATTTTACCAAAAATTACCTATGTGGTTATCGGTTTTCAATACCTTGTCATTTGGGCATGTTTTAAGCGGTAGACATGAAAAAGTCGGACAAATTTTTGTCGGACAAGTTTAAATTCACATTTTTAACAAAATTTGCAGTAACTTTAGCTAAAAAAAAAGTTGTGGTTGTGACTTTTTAGAACCTTGGGAAATCGCCATAATATAGGGCTTTTTCGAGCGAAAAGCGAAGGAATCGAGAAAAGTCGCAGAGGAAAAGTGTGGTAGACTCGTCGAAACGAAGTTCCTCACGAATTATAAAGTATGTGGTAATCAACTTGCCAGGGGGGGCCTGTACTGTAGACTATATATTTCGTTAATCTAAGTTAGGGTATGAGAATTTATTTATGTTATTTAGAAGTACTTTTTATCACTTTTTTGTAGCTTTAGATTAAATTCTTTGGCAGAGTTATTAAAAATCTAACAACAAAAAATTAGGCTTATAAAGATTTATAAGCATGTATTTCTATGGCATGAACTTTCATAACTTACAAGTAACTGTTTTAGGTACTCTTTTTATAAATAAATTTATTTAACTGCCACACTAGGATCATTTTTATTAGAAATACCATATATAACCTAACATTTAGATGTCTAATTGATAATCGCTTGTGGGACAACTTACGCTAGTGCGCAGTAAACATTAGGGTGCTCGAGCACGTGCATTTAAAATGCATGGCCAGTACCGGACTTAAAACTTCCACAAATTATTGCTTTTAAAAGGAAAAATTTTAAATGTCTTTAGAAAATATATATATATATATATATATATATATATATATATATATATATATATATATATATATATATATATATATATATATATATATATATATATATATATATATATATATATATATATATATATATATATATATGTAAAATACTGGTACAAATAAAGTAAACAATTATTGTGCTTATCGAAACAGAAATTATGTGTCTGATATTGATAATAAGATATTACAAACATCCTAAACGTATTGATATGAAAAGTGTTGATTCCAATTCTTTGTACTATTCACTATTACTCTCTCTGCGATTCCTCCACCTTACGGGAATCGTCAGTGGGGCTGTATCGAGTGCATAGTGAATAAGAGAGAAAATAGCCTGTTTTTATTAAGGCAGCTTGTACAATGTTGGAAAAATCCCTAGTTTAAACCAAAGTTTTTTTGCTGCTTCAGAATATAGGTCTACTATAATATTTTTGTCATTTATAATTTGAAATAATATACCTATATTTTTTTGATACAAGCTATTATTCAGCGTTTGCCAAAAAATACACGAATATTGCAATGATTTTAAATGTTTTTTAAAAAATATTTTTTATTCTTTATAAAAATAGGGCCTAAAAAGAAAATTCATCTTAATGATGTTCCTGCATAAAATTTAAAATAAAGCTGTAAGGGAGCACATAAAATAACAATAATAAGTGAATGTTAGTTACAAATACAGTCATGTAAGTTTTGTTGCAGTAATTATTTTTCAGTTAAGGTTACTTATTTTTGGGCTAAGATTTTTCTTTAATGTATGATCTAATATTTTGTGTTCAGGTTTATTATTATTTTAAATAAAATTTAAAGAAAAAATAATAAAAAACTAATGTAATAAAAAAAGTCTTGACCTTTTCGGAATTTGATGTTGGAACTTAATAATGTTAATAAAACATAAACGTGTTAACAGGGCAGTTAAATTCACGATAAAGAAAAGATTGCGTTGGCATTATGGGAAGTTAGCAAGCGCAGGCGCGAAGTGAAAATATTTTTTTGAAAGTATTCCATTATAACTTGGGGTTCTTTTTATTTTATAATAATATGAAATATAAATTCAGTAACTTATAAATAACAAAAACAAGATATTACCAAACTGACAGAAATACGCAACCGACAGCCGGAGTCAGTGGTGATAAACAATTCTTCACTATTAAAGCAGCAAGTTTTCTATTTACATAAAATATTGGCTGTTTTAAACCTACCTAACCTAAATAACTATTTCTATTTAGTCTCGTCAACTTAGCTAAAAGTATCAAAAAAACAATATGGTTTACAACAAAAGCGCGAAATGATTTTTTTTTTGTTTTAGGCGATCCGCAAGATCTATATTCAGAGACCGGGCAAAGCGGTCCCATTTTAACGAGTACTTCAACAAAGACTTTAAAACACTTTAGATCCATAGCCACGGCAGCTTTAAAAAGAAAATATTTTTAACGACTATTAACAACTTGGTTAGAGATAAAGAAAAAGAGAGGGGTTAAAATTTTAAATAATACGTGTTAATAATTTCCATAAAGGACTTATTAAGCCGTTTTAGAGCAAAACGGATTGTTAGGTGTTAATATTTAAACGTACTTAGAATTTGATTATTTCTAAAAATATTTTTAACCATCATCCTCATCTTTTGAACAGTTAAATCGACATTTAAAGCATCCACGTGTATATACTTCTGGCCATCCTTTTCGATGAGACTGGCTTTTCCTTTTAACATACAGTCCAGGTCATCTAAAAATAAACGTAAATGGGAAAAGATTATAATATTTATTAAATTTTATTATTAGTTGTTGGCCCAGTTGCATTCAATAATTGTTTTAATTATAATATCATTTTGAATAAAATTTTATTTATATATATTTATATTTAAAAAAATAATAAAAAATTATATTAAGGGAAATTAAAAAACCACGCACAAGGGTACAAACCACCCTTGTGGGATAAGAAACACTCGGTTTAAATCCCAGGGGGTTCCTAAAATAAAAAAATTGAAGACAAATTTGGCAACAAAGATCTGGGGGCAAAAATTGTTTGTTTTTTTTTTTTTTGAAATGCATTTAAATTTTTTTTTAAATTTTATGGGTCCATAACATTTATTTTCAGGTTTGTGTATACAAACAACCATTAGGTATTTCTTATTTTTAAAATAAATAATAATTTCGGCCTTGTGTATGCGCACAATTTTTCATTATCTGTCGTTTAAATCATGCCGATTAAAACGTGATTTAAACCAGAAATTTTTTATATTTTTCTAAATTTAAGAAGTTTATAATATGAATTCTTTAAAGATCTAAACACTTTTTAAAGATATAATTTCAACCCGAAAATTCCAGGAAAAAAACCATCTTTGTAGGGTTTTTTTTTTAAAAACGTAAATTTATTTTTTTTTATCTACAAAACAAAGGCTTTATCTTTTTTGTATTTGCTATTAATATGGGAAGTTTTTTTTAAAAGCTCGAACAAATTTTTTTTGGTCTCCCAGACTGAGTTTTACTGTTTGAAATTATAATATAATATGGTTTTTAAAAAGTTGGAATTGTTTGAGTTAGTGGTGGTAAAATGTTAGTAGATAGCTTTAAAAAAATATTAAGCATTTTTTAAGGTCATATTTGCTTTAAATTTTAAAAATTAAAATAAAGTTAACAAATTATCCCCAATAATATTCAAAATTTTAACTTCTTATTGCCTTGAGTGTTTATAAAATAAAAAAAATTTTTTTTTTTTTTTTTTTAATGATTTAAGTATAGTGGGATTAATTTTAATTTTTAAGGAAAAACCCCTTTTCTGACTGCAAAATTACAACCCTCTTCACCCCAAGATGATGTTACCAAATTTTTGCAAATTATTTAAACCATATTGACGGACCTATCAAACCTTATATTGGTAAAAAACTTTAAAAGTGAAGAGAACTTTAATTTTGAGTTAAACACAGGGTGTTTGAAATTTTTGTTTTTTTTGGAAACTTTAAATTTACATTACTTATCATACCTATACGGGGTGCATAATATATAATTCAGATAAGGAAATATACTTTTTGCAATCGGGGTTATTTATTTTTAAAAATTTAATCAGTAAAAATTTTTTAATGCAGTATTTTCTGATATAATTTTTTTACCATTACCAATTGGTAATTGTCAAAAGAGTAGATATTGTCATATTTGTTCTTTTTGTTTTTGCAGTATTTTGGAAATTTTAATAAAATGTGTTCTAACTATTTATTTTTAGTGAAAAATGTTTTTATTTCATTTATTTCCACCCATTAGAAGGGTAGTTAAAATTTTGGAAAATTATTATTTTTTTTTTTTCAGTTATTCTCTGGAAAAAAACATTAATGACAATGTATTAAATACTAACATTGCATTTTTTTTTTTTCAGGAAAGGGTAGTAGCATCTTGGATTTTTAAATTTAGTAATTTTTTTTTATTTTGGGTACATTAGTTTGTGTTTTTAAAGGTGGTCGACCCGGGTTTCAAATCCCACATTATCCTTTGGGACTTTTTGCTCTCCCCTCACAGAAGGCAATGAAACCACTGTTAGTATTTCTGCCTAGTAAACCCCTCACATGTGCTTGGGAAGGCACTTTAAAGGGGGGTACCCATATCTGTGTAAAACATTTGGGGACCAACACAGATATGTGCAGAGGGCCCCCAATCTAAATGACACAGAAAAAGAAGGGTTTTGAAAATAATTTTTAAATTTTTTAAAAAAAAAAAATTTGAATAATGGTAGTTGTAAAATTTTGATCTTCAAAAACCCCTTTGAAAATATATAAGTAATGTTGTTAATTAGAGATTGTTATAATTAAAAATTGTTTTTTTTAAAGTGTAAAATTTTATGTATTATTTTATTTTTTTGTATATTGTATTTAAAAAAATGTAGTAAAATAAAACTTTTTTCTTAAGATTTTTGGGTTTAACATAAAAATAGGTACTTTTTTAACTAAAAAAACCCGAATTGTACATTTCCCAATATCTATTTATTTGGGTAATCTGAAATTACTAAAATCTAACTGAATCTTTTCTTTGAAAACAAACACTAATACTAATAACTATTTTTTTCCCCGTACTAAAAACAACATATTTTTTTTTATAACATTATTAAACAAAATTAAGAATCATTTCTTCCGCACTTCAGTTACTTTTAATAAAATAATATTAGAAAATAAAAAAAAAAATGAAACTTTTAAAAAAATAAAAAAGGGAGCCATAATGAATCACAAAACCTGTCGATAAAATAGGATGCGATTATCGCCACCCGAGATCTTACGTCAAAATTTCCACACTGCGCCACAAATACACAACTTGACATTTCTTTTTTTCCATATTTTGTGAATGCACTAAGATTCGCAATCCTCGCAAAGACACCTTTTTGCCGGGGAGGTGAAGATCTCTTTTTAACGGGGGCATCAGATTTATTAGGGCCTGGACCTGGGGGAGAAATATAAAAGGGTGTGAGTCGCAAAGACCGATCGGTCGCGGTGGGAAGGTGTTATACCCTCACTTTAACCTACCTACCTACCTAGGTTCATATTTCTATTTCTGAAGTTTAAAAAATGATCGGCAAGTGATTCCCACCGATAGGATCAGTAAATATTCCACGGTCATGATTTGTAACATCCCTAATGACGTAATTTAACCAGTAAAGTTGCAATATTACATTAGTGTCAAAAAATATTGAACATCGAGCATTAGTTAAATATATTTATGAATGCCAAAAATGATTTTGCAGCCATTTTATATTTAATAATTTTTGAAATAATTTTTTAAATTAGTAAGATTGTTTTTTAAAAAAAATCTTTAATAAATTAAATTTTTTAAAAAACGGAACAAAATTGATGCAAGAAAAATGCAAAAAATAAAATTTCACTCAAGTAAGCTTTTAAAACCCCACAAACACCTTAAAAGAGTTTGGGTTTTTCAGTTTTTTTTGGTTGCTGAAAGAAAAAGACCAAAACCCAAGAACCAAACCCCTCCCCCTTTTTTATAACTACAAATTTTTTTAATAAGATATAAAATTGATCCTTTAAAAAAAGTTTATTATATTCAGTCTAAAATTACCAATATAAAAAACGCATGTTGGTAATATTTATTATGTAAATCCTAAACAGTTTTTTTTTTGTTTCAGGGAAACCCCGGAAAAGGCCCCATTAACTATTAGGACTGGACCTTGCAGCAGTCAGACGAGGCATAATGGACAATTTTTCATATATAAGTAATTACGTAAGTACTACTAACAGATGAAAGAGAACATTTTTTTTTAAAAGAGGTCGACGGAAAAATTAAATTAACAGAATGATTATAATTTTAATACATTTTTTTAATTAAAGAATTTTAATTAATTAGTTTTATTAAACGCTCGTTTTATTAAACAAATTGTAAATATAGGTATATATCTTTTTTGCTTACCAAATTGTCCCATAAATGTTCCATTTCCACTTGCCGGTAAAATAATCAGTACTCCACTACTCTGATATCTGGCGTTAATTTTTAACGATGGAATGTTGATTTTGGCTTCAAATGGTTTGCCATCTTCCGACAACCTGGAAGTTATTAGAAATTATATTATTTTGAATCAGTTAAATTTTGCTCTTAAAAAGTATTCAAAAATTGTTTTAAAGGTAATTAAGCTTCTACATGCGCCACAATCACCACAGTCATTTTAATACCTTGGCTCACGGTAGTGTTACAAGCCAAGGTCCAGCCAACCGTAAAAATGTGTAAATTTTACACGAAAAGTTTCAGCCTTTTTCCCCTATCAAAAATTCGGTCTTGTTTCACATAAAGGTAAGATATTTGGTACGTAAATCCAGATAAGTATTCATATTGCTTGTAAAAAAATGGGGAAAGTGATGTCAAGCAATTTTTAAGATATGCGATTTGAACACCGCCCATTTTACTACTAACTAACTGCCTGACTTAATCATTGACTCATCAAAATTATGGGGCACTTCTCCAAGGAGAACCTGGAAATTTGGTATGTAAGTAGGTTAAGGACACAAGTAAAGGAAAAATTCTGAAAACTGCACATTTTTATTCAGAACGCCCTGTATCAAAAAAAAAGGACTATCTGTATTAGTAAAAACTTTAAAAGTTCAAAAGATTATTTAAATTTTTTTCCATAAAAATACCTTTAAATTTTGTCTTGAATAGTCAAATTTTTAAGTAGGAGACCTGTGAACAATTTAGGTTTGAAGGCACTTTGAAAATTGTGTAAGCCTTGAAGGATCCCTAAAAACATAAAAGTCAAGGTCTGACTGGCCCCCTACCAACCCTTGAATTAAAAAAAATTAAAGGTTGGTAGGGAACCGCTACCCTTCAACCAAACCTTGACCCTATTTTTTAGGGATCCCTCACGGACAATTACACAAATTTTTAAAGTGCTTCAAGAACCTACTCAAAATTGTTCATCAGCACTCCTATTAGTCCGAGAGCTGGTGAACAATTTTGAGTAGGTTCTTGAGGCAATTTAAAAATGTGTGTAATAATTGTCCTTAACCCTAAAAAATAAAATTCAAGGTCTGGCTGAAGGGTAGCGGCCACCTACCAACCCTTGAATTAAAAAAAACTAATGATTGCTAGGGGACCGCTACCCTTCAGCCAGACATTGACTTTTATCTTTAAGGGTCCTTCAAGGACACCTTTACAAATTTTTAAAGTGCCTTACGAATCTACTCATAATTGTTTACCAGCTCGTGGACTATTTGTCTTTAGCCAATATGTGACGCTTTTCTTGTAGTGGTGACAAAAAAATCGTAGTGGGGATGAATAGGATTGCACGTTAGTGGCAGATTTGTGGTTTTTCAGCAGGCGAACTCTGGAATTCAATAGAGATAGAAATAGACAAGAAATAAGTTAAGAAAAATTCTTTCTTTCTATCACTAGTTGGTATTCTATATCATTTTCTCTAAGTGGCTCGTTGAGTTTCGGTAACGGAAAAATAGTATATTATTCAACATGAACACATTGGTTGCTTTGTGGAAAACAGCACAATCTATGGAAAGATTCGCCGATAGCAGCAATTTTTTTTATTCTCAAAACCTTGAAGCCTTGCTTTTTTAACCTTTTAACTTTTCTTTATCTTAATAGCTCCTTTTTTAGAGTTTAGGCACAAAAAACCCAAGAGTTTGCGCTGCCTCCGGTAATGAATCAAGATGGCTCCCAGGGAAGAAGAAGAAGATGTACAGGGTGTCCCAAATTCGAGGGTGACCATTGGGATCTTGGAAACTATAAGAGATAAAAAAGTTTGAATTGCAACAAAGTTGCGCAATTTGGTGCTCAATAAAAAATGATGTTAAAAATTAAGAAAATTTCGACCCTTTCCGAAAATATACGAAAAAAAAATTTTTAAAAATTGATTAATTTTTCGTGACTTTTTTGAAAATATTTTAAATAAATAACACTTTTGTATTGCCACCTTGTTCTTTTCTACAAAATGGAAATTATTATTTTTTGAACCCGACGTTTCAATTTTTTGGGCCCATCATAAAATTTATTTTTAAATACGGACCTGCATGTTTTATTTTGGATTTCAAAGGGGTCGTCATTTTTAAAAACAGCCTGATCACACTTCTTATGTTATTAAACGTTTCGACGTAAAATTACACATCAAGCATAAATCTGCTTTTATACAAAAAAAATGCGTTACTTTTGAAAAACGGGAAACCCAAAAATAGACGATCTAAAATAACTTAAAAAAAAATAATTGCCCTAAAGCAACAATTAAATCCACTGATAACAAAGATACAATATAACAAACATAATGGTCAATCACTTCTCGCTACGACTTCTACATATACCCATGGCAAAAAAGACCAAAAATTTTAAAAGCTAAAATAAAGGTGGCTATGAAACAAAACATACCCCCGCTAAGCCAATATGACCGACTATTGTTGTTAATATTGATTGATATTGTTATAACTATTTTTTCTTTGTAATCTTATAGTAGAAAAGATGTTTTAATATGGAAAAAGCGCGATATGTTACGTATTTATTACATTTCAAATAGAAACTCTAAATTTCTAGTGAACAATATTCCTTAAAACCCAATATCTTGGCGGAATTTGGAAGCTTTAGCAAGCCTAGAAATAAATATGGCGTCGAATTGATCCGGAAAAAAATATTTTAATGCGGTAAGATTTTTGACCTGTAATTGACTTAAAAATTTTCCCATTAACGTTTTCTATTTAAAGGTTAATAATGCTCCTCCAGCTCCAGGCATTTTGAAAATGAGCTGCGAACACCTAGAATGCCAATATGGCAACATTAAATTTAAATAATTATCGACCTTATAAAATCCCCTTTAAACCAAACACTTAGACCTGGTGATGAAATCAGGAGACTGAATTTTTGTAATTGGCTTCAGAATAAACTTGAAGAAGACAACGATTTTCTGTCAAAAGTAATCTGATGTAACTGAAGAGTGTAATTTTTCAACCCACGGTTTATTTAATAGACATAATGAACATTATTGGTCGATAGATAATCCCCGACAACATCGAAATCAGACCACAGGGACGAACTTCTTTTTTATGTGGGTGCCATTGGAATAATAAAGTTATCGGCCCTATAATATACCAGGGTAGCTTAACGTCCGAGAGATATAGAGAATTAATATTAAATAATATTCTCGAGCAGTTTGAAAACAACCATTTAAAATTGTGCGGAGTTATGGTGGCAACAGGGGGAAGGGGGGCCCCCTCCTCACAATGGACGAAATAACAAACAATTTAAATATGCTGTTTCAGATAAATGGATTGGGGAAACCAAAGACCTGTACGATGGCCTGCCGAAATCCAGACTTAAATCCACTGGGGATTTTACAAAATCGCTATCGTGAGATACCAAATGACGTATTTGAACTCCGACAAAATTTAATTCCGGAAATTAAGCTATTCCTGCTAGGTTCATTTAACGATCAATACTAAAATTACGAAGGCTTAGTGCAAAAAAGCATTTAAGCGGAGGGTTTTCAATTTGAATATCTTTTATGACTTTAAGTTAAGTTTGTTTACCTATATGTTATTGTTTTACGCTATTGAAGATTTCTTAATCATTTAATAACATAACATATATCTGTTAGTTGATTTTGTTGTTGCTTCAGGGCAATAAAAAAAATTTAAGTTATTTTAAATCGTTTGATTTGGTTCCTGTTTTTGAAAAAGTAACGCAATTTTTTTTAGTATGAAGGCAGATTTATGCTTGATGATGTAATTTTACGTCGAAACGTTTAATAACATAAGACGTGTGATACATGTCTGTTTTAAGAATGACGAACTCTTTTGAAATCCAAAATAAAACATGCAGGTCCAATTTTAAAAAATGAAGTTGATGATGGGCCCAAAAAATTGAAACGTCGGGTTCAAAAACTAATAATGCCATTTTGTAGAAAGAAAAAGTGGCAATACAAAAGTGTAATTTATTTCATAAAATCTGTTTAAATAAAGTCAGGAAAAAATAAAAATCAATTTTAAAAAATAAACCGAATTTTTATATTTCCGAAAGTAGTCGAATTTTTTTAAATTTTTTAAAAATCATTTGATTGAGCACCAAATTGCGCAATATGTGTTACAGAGTTTGCCTGCGGTTATGTTAACTTTTCCCGGGGAATTTTCTGTCACATTAAATTTGATTTTTGTATATACCACAAAAATTTTTTTGGCCCAAACATAAAAAATTAAAATAATTATAAACTTTAAAAAATGTAATGCAAATTTAAATAAGTGCCATAAAATAAATAATAAAATAACTACATTTGGATTTATTTTTATTCGTTAATCAATTAAAACCATAACAAACCGTCAATTATTTTCGAGGTGCAAGTAATAAGAATAATAGTCTTTCTATATTTTATTAAGGAAATGGAAGTAATAGTTAAATTAGAAGTACGGTAATAATTGTAGTTGTAAGGATCACGATGTTCATTAATATCAGGAAGTGATCATAAGGATATAAATATAATAAACTGTCTATAAGCAAAATTAAAAAAGGAAAACCCTTATCAAGAATTAAATGGCACTACTAAGGATTAGCAAAAAACCATATTGTTTGTTTTCTTATTCTTAACCAGAGTCCTATTGACAGTATCACGACTAAATAAAAAATTACAAATTAAAATTTTTCAAGTGTAAGAATTGTACTAAAAAAATTTACTTACTTTAATTTGGACATTGAAAAATTACTCGCTCCGTATATCAACATTTCCTTTAAGGAAATCTTATACCCGTTGGGTCCTCCTGTTAACGAAAGAGAAAGTTCATCCATAAGTGGTTCTACTGACGGTAGCTCTATTTTTTTTTTCCCCTAAAAAAGGTTTGTAGGTGGTGAAGAGCACTTATGAAACAGTCTATAACTTTTGGGTCGCCTTCGTAGCATTGTTTCACGTAAGGTGCTAAAATATAGGAAAATAATATATACACTCGCGAACATAAAGGAAAAAATATAAGGCCAAGTCAATATTTTGGTTAAATCGACACATTTAAACAAAGTGTCTGTATTTGCACAACATCATATAAGTAATTTTTTTTTCTACAAACCTCGGTAGAAGTTTGATTTTTAATGCATGCTCTCAGTGTCTAAAATGTTGTTTTATGACACTTTTAGCACTTGTGCTAAAAGTAATTTACTTTGCTTAAAAATAAGGGAAAATTTCAGAAACGTAAAACTTGGATCAAAATAAATTTTGTATTTAATTAAAGAAATTTCAATTACTGACAATACAATTAGAATAAGAAACTTCATGGCCAATCTCATTGGTGGTTGATACACAATTTCCTTTGATAAGATATGTACCCGGGCAGGAAGCAATATCATACACCAAAGTTTTGGACAACATTTGATCATCAATTTTCTTTTTCTCTTGTAGCAAGTCTTCTTTATAACCCTCTGCTACTGTACTGGATTTCCATCCACTGAGTTGCCTAATTGTAGTAAAATTAGCACCAGAGTCCGCCAACAAACTAGGTGAGGAACGCCGGAAGCAATGCCCAGTAGAAAGATGGCAAATTTAGAAATTTAGCCGTTTGGGCAAGCATGTGTTGATTCCTACTGGAGTTATGGCACATTTATTCTTTAAGCATCTTATAAAAATTCTAGAATGATTAATATTCACGGGCTTGTTTTTATTATAGTTCATTTTAAAAATTTGCCACTAATTACAAGGTTCGTGCATATTAGTTTTGTACCCTGGTATATGCACAATTAGTTAGTACTTCTCGACGACAAGCTTCAAATACACCGAAAATTGCGGTTACTTTTTGCATAAGATATATTTCATCTATGGATTCTGCGAGAAATTTTTTGATTTGTTTCGAGCGTTCTTTTGCTCAAATAGCAGTAAAGCTTTCTGGTTCTTTGCCAAAAATATTAGTCAAAACTTCTGCACAAATTCTTTTCCACCCCTAATCTCCGAAGATCAAATTGTTTCCACCTCTAAAGGAAAAGCCGAACTATTTGCCAAACAATTTGCTGCCAATTCTACGCTTAATCCTCCTACTAATCTCCCTCTATCAACAGTTGTCCCGGTTTCTCATAAAACGTTCGTGTTCCAAACTTCCATTCTCACAAAATAAAATGTTACTTTTAGGACTTAAATCATAAATAACTATTAATAACTACGTTATTTTTTGGTCATATTTTTAAACCCATTTTCTAAATAACTAATATCTAGCATAATTTTTTGAACAACAATTTAGCATATTTTTTTGAAATACAAGTGTGAATAGGATGGTGCTATTTTTAAATATTTCTACCTATTAAAAATGTATTTTTTATAATACACAGTATATATTACGATTTTTAAATTGTCAAAAATACTTTTTTATCCTGGGTCAGTTCAAAAAGGCTAAAAACCAAAATACTAACGTACCGTGGGTGTTTGCAGGTGTGGAGGTAAAGGAAATACATTTGCTCGCAGCAGGTTCACAGTCAAGATACTCTAGGAATAAAAAAACAAAAAAATGGAAAGTTTACGCCTTTTTAGATGGACTGTAAAGGAATGCATAGGAAGGGACCTACGAGTTACTCTACTGGGAGATGTTAGAGAAGGAATTATATTGGATAATTCTTCGGAGCTAAAGCCGTTAAAATACCCCAAAAGAGCAACATATTTCTTACAGTCGTCGGCGAGCAAGAGGAGAAAGCTGTTGTGCAGGAGTGGGATCACTAACATGGTAAATGGCTCTTCTTTGGATGGAATTAGAAATGCCAGAAGTTGCGGGAGACGCCATATCAGCAAACTTTTGTTGCTGTTAAGTTGGTACATTTTCTATAACTATAGGTTTATAGGCGCAGATAATTTTGATTAAACGGTTTTTAAATAGAGGTTTCTCATTCCCGGTTTTTTATATTCTTGAAATAAAACGGGAAAAATAAAACTTTTTTTTATAAAGGTTTACCACCGACAAAAATTTATACGGAATTTCCAAAAAGTTTTCTCAAATTATTCTTATTTATTTTCCACTATTAGGAAATGAACAACTGCTGAGTTCAAATGTGGGAGAAAAAGGGCATAAAAGGATATCCGCGAGTAGGTTGGTCAAAAGGTGCAACATTCTCATCCGACTTATATCTCCTCCTTAAACTCAAAATAAGACAAAAACTCTAACTAGAACAAGACTTCACAGGACCAAATATTTATGAAAATTTGCTATATTAAAGAAACTACAAAAAAAACGTAAAATTAAGAATGGGTATAATATTAAAACGGCATTTAAATCCCAAACCACTCTAAGAAGTATTCTTACTAAGACGAGACCGGACAACAATGTTTTAAATAATAACTGTACTGCTACTGTATTGGATTTCCATCCACTGAGTTTCCTAATTGTAGTAAAATAAGCACCAGGGTCCGCCAACAAACTAGCTGAGGAACGTCGGAAGCAAAGATGGCAAATTTAGAAATTTAGCCATTTGGACAGGCATTTTACCAGATGTGTTGATAAATTTCTAGAATGATTAATATTTACTGGACGAAGGGCTATGTACTTTTTATTATAGTTCATATTCAAGGTACCACTAAGTACAAAGGTTCGTTACATATTAGTTTTTGTATCTGGTATATGCACAATTAGTTAGTAGTTCTCGACGACAAGCTCCCTTGTAAATGTGGTGGGGTAATCATTGCGGAAAAAACAATACCACTTGAAATTAGAGTTAAAGAACACAAAACACATACGGAATGAGGTGAAACGTCGAATTCAGGGATTGCCTAACACGCATGGTCAAAACAACGCCGCATACAATGGTCGGAACCAAAATGATTCATTACAAAACCCAGTGGAAGAAAAGAAAATTTAAAGAAGGTGTAATAATTGTAAACAATCAAAATGTATTTAGTAAGCAACATTCCAATACCCCCGGAGCCGGGGTTTGGGGAACCGGGAAAAACGGGCAAACTGGTGAACAATGAAAAGTATATAAATGGTAGCTCTTAAGCATAGTTTTTAGTTCACACTTTAAAACGATTGGAGATATATAATTAACCGAAAGGTTGTGTATTAATTAAAAAATAAAGACAATGCGAGTCCAAGATTTTAGTGCTGTTAAAACCATAACATTGTCTAATGCTTTCCAGGAAAAGGCATTTGTTGTTGTATAAAGGTATTTTGGCGACTTGGAGAAAACTTATTTTAGGGGACGATTGGAGCTTTTAAACATCATTAAGCAAAGTTTGTTAATTCAAAAGAAGTTTATGTGGAAAAAAAAATTCTTAACATTTTAAATTTGTGTCTTCATTGTCAGACCACCCTTGTACTTAAGATACTCTTCTTCCTTTATAGTCTGTTCGGTTAAGCTTCTGGTTTCTAAAAATTATTATTATCCAATTTTAAGCGACGGAAAAAACTGCTTTTTAAATTTAAATCATGGGATACTTTTTACATTCATCCTAGGTCAATAACCACAATTTCCTCTTATAGCACAACCGTGAATATGTAATATGTTACCTGCATAATTAAATCAATATACTGTGATTTCCGACGCATAACAAGCAAATAGGATAAAATGCAATACTTTCACTTTCAAATTTTAATTTTGTTTATTCGTACTATTAAACGATTTGGGAAAGTTTCATTGTTAAAAGTTTGTAAACTTTCATTTTTAAACCAATATTTTGCATTAAAAATAATCAGCAATGAATTGCGTTAATTAAGAGCAGCAAATCGCTCGGTCAAACAATAATTACTTAAACCAGTTCCACCAGATACACAAGAATTAAGTAATTAAGTATCTGTTATAAAATCGATTAGCGTTGTAATTACTTTATAGATTAATTCAAAAATTCTGTTGCAAATAAAATCAGCTTACACCTGCATATAATTTACAATGATTATGCAGAATAGCCTTCACGTTTTTTTAGAACTAGTTACACAAAATATAAAAAAATCTTAATGCTTTTGTAAGCAACAATACAAATTAAAAGAATATAAATACATTAAAAATAATTATAAGGAAAGCAATTGATTTAGTGAAAAATACTTAAGTTTAATAAAGCTTCAAACATTTTAAGGAAAAATAAAACTTTTAAAAAGAGTTTAAAAATTCTCTAAAGTCTCAAACAAAAATCACTCAAACCACACTAAAACATGGAAAGATTTCAAAAAGTTTTTTGCTGTCAAATGACATGGGTTACCTCTACAGGTAAAAGGTTCCACAGCTTAGACACTCTAGGAATAGAGGCGTGAAGTGGTTCGTGTTTTTTAGATTTCCAAAACATGACTGATATAATACGGACGGATTATACAGATTGGCAGCGGATGAATACTTCCTTGGTCGAAAGTGGAATCCAAGTTGTGGCTAGGGATAATTACTTGTGAAATAGTCATGTCTTGAATTATTGAGAATTGTGTGGTATATGTTGTAATTGTTTGCAATAAAAGGTTTCTGACTCAAGTAGTATTTAGGGAAAGTTCCCGGTAAATGGCAACAATGTAATCCATTGCTCTTTTAAAGTATGTAAGGTTATAGTCTATCTCAAAGTATATCGTTATGGCTTTTGACGGACCATACCCCAATAAACCTTTAACGATTTTATTACCTATTGTTCATAAAGACAGGGGTGGGCCAGGTATTTCTTGAGTATTAACCATGAGGCATATAAATATTTTGGCTAATATTTTAGTGGCAGTGTTAAATAACCGTTTTTACCGTGCGTTTCGAAAAAGTTGTTTTACGGGAATTTAACTATGTCGCGTCGAAATCATTTGTCATTAGATGCAAAACAGTTTGTGAAAAATGTGTATGAAACTTTAATCAGTACAGGTCTAATTAAACAAGAAGCTTTAAAAGAAACCTGTCTACTTACAAAAACTCCAATATCATCGATAAGGGATATTATTATTAGTGAAGAATTGAACAAAAGAAAAAAAAACATAGTGATTTTCAATCTCACCGTATAGACAATAGTGATCAGGACCTAATAAGAAGGAAACTTTTTAAAAACTGGTTTCAAAATTATGTGATAAAAATATTCCAAACAACAGTGTTATTGTCCTGGATAACGCAAGCTACCACAGCCGTCTGCTACACAAAGCACCAGTTTCATCAAGTTCAAAAACTGAGATCCAGGAATATTTTTTTAAAAATGATATTTATTTTAAATTCAGTTACAAAAAACGCAACTTTTGGAAGTCCTAAATTCATATGCAATTAAAAAACAATATGTATGTGATAATTTGGCTGAACAGGCTGGGCATACTGTCTTACGGCTTCCTCCGTATCACTGTATGTTTAACCCACTGACCTCAATATGGACCGGTAAAGGGTATCAGATGCGCGGTTCAAAAGTGAGATTTTATGGGCGAAAAAATGTGTCCGTGCGCCGTGGCTCTAGTCATCTCTTAGGGTCCTAAATCATGCGCAGGACGGACTAGCAGATCGATTTTATTTACAAATTCGTCGCCGGCCAGTTCCGTACTTCGTCAATTGATGACTTAAACAAAATATATATTACACTGGTTAAAAAAACCATGGTTACTGGTTTTTTGAACCAGTGAAACACATTGGTTTGTTTAGATGTTGTTCTTAATCAAAAATAAACATATTATCCATTGTCAGCTCCTTAAATTCCTCTAGTTCTTCTGAATGTTACAGCTATGGAAAGCCACAAATTTTTGTACTGGTTCACAACTAATGAGTTGTAGTTAATAATAATAAAAAATGGCGAATACGACTGAACATGACTCTTGTGGCTTATCTAAGAATTAACTTTTTGCTTCATCTATTTAACACAATCATAATTGAAAAAAAAATCACTATAATTAATTATTTTGGATTAAAAAATCTGAACAAAAAATGTATTGCATTAATCTAAAAAGTCAGTAAGTATGATTACAACATAAAACATATTCCCTTGGAGCATATACCTACTAGAGGCACTCTTGCCGCTTGGAAAACGATCATTTGTGCAAGAAAGAAAAAATAGGGCTATAACCTTTTTCTCCCTCCAACGTGATTATTGGTCGGTGATAAGAATATATATACCCCGCTCTGCGTGCTGATTTGTCGGTCTCTCCGCGTCGATCTATCGGCACTATGGTTGGAGCCTCGGAGAAAGGTTTATCCTATGATTCTTTCTTCTCTTTCGCACTGCCAAACGGCAAGGCTGCCTCTAGTAAATAAATACTCGTTTTGTATAAATACATTTAAGATGTTTAGAATATCCTTTTATCGCTATCGAAAACATAAGTGTAAGCAGGAAAAGAGTTAACGTTATTTGTATAAACATTTTTTTACCCTTTTGTTTATAAGTCTGTTCCAATCTCGCAAAAAACCGTTTATTGCATCCCTTTACTGATCCCCAAGCAAAGCAAAACCCTTTAAATATATAGAAAGCGTTCAAACTCCGTCGTTTTTGAACTGACATAAAACTTGTAAAGTCGACAGTCACGCGTTTAATAAATTCTAACAGTTTTCAAACCATCTTAAAGCGGTTCAAAAACTGGGTCTTGAAATTAACCCTATCTTTTATTAGCCCCTATTTTTTCTATTTATATTTTGCAATATTAATTTTGTTAACTCATGGTTTATATTACTATCTAACATAATTTATATATGTATAGAAACGCAAAATAAAAGAATTTAGTATCTAAATATATAAAAAATATATTATATAAATATAAATTAATTAATGACATACAAATTTCTAAGTCCGGAACTGGTCCTGTTTTTTAAATACGCATGCTTAATGACACTATCGTTTGTTTAGTGCGCGAGGTCGTAAACTTGCCATAAATGCAATTAGTCATTATATATCTAAAGTTAGGTTATCTATGGTTTAACCCCATAGAGTATTTGTGGAACCAAGTAAAATCAAAGATCGGAGCAGAAAATGTTACACCTACTTTAAGTCCCAGTGTTATCAATTTGATATAAAATGTAATTACTAACATACCAGTTGAGAGCTGGAAAAATTCACTACAGCACATTATAAAAATTGAGGACTCTTACATTTCTATCCAAAACAACATAAATCCTATTGTAATTAATTTCAATGATGACTCAGATAGTGAAACAGAATTAGATTTCGATATTTACATTAAAAATATAATTATGTATAGATAATGCAGTTATAAATTTATTAAAACTTTGCATATATTTAATTTCTTAATGTGAATTTAAGATTATACAAACAATAAATTATAAATCTTCATATTATTAAGGTCCGTCCCTAATGTTCTGTCCTTTAATACCTACCGATCCGCAGTTTTATTGCTGTCGGCAGGTATAATCCATAAATGAATGCAAGAGCTAACACGGTATACTTTGAGACAGACTATACCATTGTTACCTCGAGGAAGATTACATGTGACAGTGTTGCCAATGTGAGGAAAAATTATTGGTACTTGGGAAATTACCCTTGCTTGGGATTTTAGTGATAATTATATAATTAGGTGAACAAGACGTAAATGGCGAATGTATTTCTAAGAAATGACTGTTGCAGAGGAGAAATCTGCATTGCAGTGGGTTTGTTGCTTGAATAAAGCTACAAAATTGTTCTTAAAAGGTTGGATTAAATATAAATTACAGTTTTTTTATGAAAAATTGTATTATGTATAGTGTATTAAATGTAATAACATTATTAGCACACATCATTTTTTCACACAATCTACCACTTTAAAAAGGCATTTTTTTAAAGGATTAAGGATTTCTGAGTTCAGCATATTTAAATAAAAAAGGTAGTGTCTGAAGTCAATTGTACACAAAAGCTTTTACTCCTGCGTTGCCTTGAAATCATTGTCTTACTGTGCCTTTTGAAAGTCTCCAAAAAAATGGAAACCACAAGGCGATCACAAAGGGGTTGTTGAAAGGCTAGTTGTGGTTAGTCTGCTGCTCTTACATCGTGAACGCATCCGATCTGAATTAAAAAACGGGTAAAAAGTGTATCTTTGTTATCTTACATTGTACATACTACAACAAAAAATAAGTGCCTAGTTCCTTTACTGGATATGGTGAAGGCATTTGACACATCTAACCATATAATTAAATAGTAGTTTAAATTGATAGGCACAGAAAGTAAAGCAGAATATAAAAAATACTTTAATTAAAAAAAACTATATAAGAATTAGACGATTACTGAATATCACAAAGAAACCAATGGCTTACTATTTGGATGTTCCGCAAATATGTATTTTTAAGTTAATAGAAACTTTAAAGTTTGTTTAAATTTATGATGGTTTGAATAAACTATAAATGTATACTCACTAAAATGTATTACTATGTTACAAAACATAACGTGTCAACAAGTTAGGCGTTAATAATAGGTTTAGTTCCTGTTACCATCATAGTTGCAGCCTTGTAAAAATCCAGCACTAATATTTATTTAAAACAAAATGGTAATTTAGTTTTTTTGAAGTAAAAAATGTATGATCATTGGTTTTGTGTCACCTTTTGAATAAGGAAGGTCCGCTTTATAATAATGCAATTTCCACAAAGTTACAAACTCAATTGCTTCTCAATATTGACTAATTTAGCGCCTCAAAGACAAGAATCTTCGCTGTTGACAAACAGTCCGCCATTACTCATCCATTTCCTACGAGTTTTCAGGTCATAGAATAAAGACTCATTTATTCTTGTGGGCGTTACTTCCGAGAACAATACCAAGTGGCAGAAATACTTTATATCAATAGACAGAGCAGCTTTAAAAAATCTCGGATTTCCCTTTTGAGCCAGAAAATATTTTTTCCAACGAGCGTGCGAAAAGTCCACTTTTCCGCACGCATTTGAGTGCGCCGTGCGGAAAAGTAAAACTACTCTAAAATCTTACAGGTAAGCAAGATTTATATGTATTTTAGTAATTGTAGGCTATTTCATGCAATATACGAAGCCATTGCAAGTTTTAGTTTATTCTCTTTTTTGTTTGTTACTTCGTAATTTTCAATATTTCAACTAAAACACAAAAAAAACATTTTTTTAATTACCCTGTATAATAATAATAAATTATTATGACAAGTCAAGCAACAATATGTAATCTTGGTGATTTTAACACATGTCAGATTTTTTCTTCGTTTCCATATGAACAAGCAATTGCACAAATGAATTTCAATACAAACAAGCATTTTTAATGAAAAGGCGTCATAGTATCTTTTTTTAATTAAATAAAAATCCGACAAAAATAATTATTTAAAATGAGTAGTTCCGATGAGGAGCTACCAGATTCTATTCTGGATGCAGCAAATACCGTAAGTTTGAATTTATTACCAGCAAAATCTCGTGAAAAATATGAAAATCAATATAGTCATTTCGAAAACTGGTGCTCCAGCAAGGGGACAAAAAGTATTAAAGAAGAAGTGTTCTTGGCCTATTTTGCGGATTTGCAAAAAACATATAAACCTAATACTTTATGGAGTAAGTACTCTATGTTAAAATGTGTCCTCAAAGTGAAAAGGAACCTTGATTTAAGTTCAAGCTAACATCACTACTTAAACACCAAAACGTGGGATACCGGCCAAAAAAATCAAAAACTTTCAGCAAAGAAGAAGTTTCAAGATTCATGAAAGAAGCACCTGATAATATTTACCTTCTAATAAAAGTTGCTACAATTTTTGGATTAGCCGGTGCTGGTAGGAGAGATGAACTTACAAAAATAATGATTGATGACATACAGGATAATGAAAATTTGATAGTGGTGAAAATTCCTGACAGTAAAAATAACACTTCCAGAATCTTAGTAGTGTCAGATGAAACAAATAACGGACTTTATCTGCAATTGTACCGTAAATATGCAAATTTGCGAAAACCACATACCCCACACAGACGTTTTTTTCTCCAGTATAAACAAGAAGCATGCAGTACGCAATGTGTGGGAATAAATTCAATGGGTAAAATGCCTTCAGAAATTGCTGCATACCTAAAATTAAAAAATCCAGAAGAGTACACTGGACATAGTTTTCGTTGATCCTCTGCGACTATGTTAGCGGATTCTGGAGAAGGAATTACCAATGTCAAGCGACTTGGGGGCTGGAAATCAACGGCTGTAGCTGAGAGCTAATCCACAAATCAGAAAAAGGATATGTCCATTAAAATATTGACCATGAACAACTCCCCTCCTGAGCTAAGTCAACCTTCATCAAGCCGTACAATAAGCGCTTCCATAAGCCACCCGCTAAATGAAATTACAGGTTCTGCAATTAATTTACAATATGCTAATAACTGTTCTTTTGTTGTAAATGTTATCAACAAATAATTCCCATTTATAAATATGTTGTAGGTTGTAGTAGTTCTTTCAGATTAAACATAATTTAAAAAATAATCATTGCTTTAATATTGGTATTATCTGACGCTCGTAGGAAAAATTTTGTTCCTAACCCTTGCGCAAAGTGACTTTGCGCTCTTGTTAGGAAAATAACAATTTACATTTTATTCTGTTTATCCGGTATTTTAAATTAGTTTTCATATCTAGGCTTCTTTCACAACTCCCAGCATTTTTTATTCCATCTTAAGAAGATCCTTTGGTCCTAATAATGATCTCTCATTTATAAAAAAAGCTTTCTTTTCTTGCCCATCGACAACAATGTCTAGGGAACCTGACGCTTTTTAATTTCTTTAGCATTAAAATGATTAGATTCTAGATTGTTGAATATGCTACCAGAGAGATTTTTCCTTTCTCTTAAAATTTCCAAAGTTTTAAAACCCGCGTTAGCGATTGCCCCTTAATTCACTTAAGACACCCACGATAATTTAGTACTTAGGCTTCTAGCCTTCGTGTACTATCCCAAGATAAAAAAGCATACACACATTACACACTTAACTGCATAAGCAACCTTTTTAAAATTATAAATGTGGTTTTAATGTTTAAATGTATGTTTTTTTTCTATTGAGTTTTTAACCGTAACCTGTGATTTCTCAATATTTTACTAGGTATTAATTCTAAACAAATTTAATACGATTTGCAATAGATGGCATTTCGATTTCAAAACAGACATGCATAGTTACTTAATATAAAGTACTAAATAGGGTAAAAAATAATTTTGCGTCTTTGAATTGCTAAAGGCAAAATTTTGCAAGCTTTAACATAGGTAATGAAATCATCATAATGACAGTTTAATATTTAAAAATATAACTTAAAATCTTTTAAATAAATTAAGAATTTTGCATAAACACATAAACCTTGAAGGCTCATTGAAGGTGCTAAGCTTATGTAAAAATATTTAATTTGTCTCATTTTTAATTTTTATTGTTTATGACTGCAATTTTTATTTAAATGTTTAAAATAAAGATAAATTCTCAGTAATACGAGGGCATAAAAATTGTCTGTAAGTGAATTTCTCCAAAACCATTATTTAAATAGACACAAAAATATGGTTATACGACGCGTTTTTATCTTCCAAAAAGGCCCAATACCTTTATTGATAGTTTTATTGTATTTTAAGCCAAATAGATTAGTATGAAAGATACTGGTAAAAGTTAAAGAGGTGAAAATCTCTAAACTTAGGGTTTAGGTCATACTGAAATAGGTAAAATAATTTTTAAAAATAAACCGACCTACTACATATCTCTTTAAAATACACACACTATAAAGGTATTATACCATAAAAAAAGCACAAAAATTGTTTTTTTAAATTAAAAAAAAAAAAGAAAAGACATGCACTGTGCACATTGTACGACGCAAAGCAATTTTGTTTTATTTTAAAAACAATTTTTGAAAATTTCGCAGGGTCTTTCTCATTTGTAAAAGTAGCGTAAAATCCAATAAAATCACTTATGAATTAAAAATTCTATTTTTTAGGTATTTTTAAAAACAACTTTTTTAATAAGAAACAGTATATAATAATATTTTTCGAATTTCCTTCAAATGGCAGATATTTTTTTCTCAAGACTTTTAAAATATTTCGACCTGAAAAAACTTCTAGATTTAGGAAAAATAATATTCATTTTCGCATTTTGTTTATTTATATGGTTATTACTTTTTTACCAATTTTTGTTTTGAATTTCATAAATATAAAAAAGTGTCAAAAATCCAACAAACCTAATTTATATTAATCATTAGCATTTCGACCGCGGCTTCGCCTGCGTGTACTACACAATTTTGGCTATTTTGTTTTTTTTTCGTTCTTGCAGAATATCGTTCCTTCCTCCTACTCCATCGCGTTACATCACGTTACGCTCGATACGTATTCTTTGGGAATTATTAAACTTTTTTACTTGTTATTATTTTCTGATATAAAAGACGTTTTGAATAAGTTAGTACGAATTTCTCATACAAAATTCCATTCCACCTTTAACCCTCAGGGGATGAAGTTTCCAAAACAGGGCCACTTTCTGTTTTTCTGGGTAATCAGAAGTCAAATTACCAACGCCCATATTAACAATTTTAAAAATAATAGTTTTTTTATAAAAACCTTTGCACCATTTTAACCCCCCAAGAATTTCAACATAATTATTTCAAAAATTTTAAAAGGAATCCTTTTTAATTGTGATTAATAGCCTACATAATAATTTTCATACTTTCTAAGTTCGGAAATGACAAAGTTTCATACAAAGGATCATTTCCCAGATGTATTCCAAACATGTTAAATATGATAATTTTTAATCGTAATTAATAGCCTACAGACCAATTTTTTTACTTGTAAGTCCGGAAATGGCAAAATTCCATACAAACTTTCACCCCCTATTCTAGTTCTTAAAAAGCGGATTTTTCCAAAACCCTTTCGTGGCAGTCGTCTCCGAGTTTCCTGGGAAAATATAAGCCCAATTACCAATTCCCATATTTACAACTTTAATTCTCGATATGAAAATTTTTCTATACAAACTTACATTTCCATTTTGTAATTATTTGTAATTTCAAAAATGTTAAAACAGATAATTTTTATTCGTAATTAATTGCCTACATATTATTTTTCATACTTCTAAGTTTAGAAATAACAAAGTTCAATGTAAACTTTCACTTCTCATTCTACACCTTTAGACGGGGAGTTTGCCAAAATATTTTCTTAGCGGACGTCTCCCACTCATAATCTACCCTTGCACCAAATTTTATGCTCGTAGGCTAAGTAAGTTCAAATTTCTAATTAAAATATTTGGTTTGAAACATTTCAAAAAAGCATTATTTTTACTTTGATCTTAGCTTAGGCTTGGATGGTATCAAATGACCCTTGACCACGCATGAATCGCCAGATTCAACAGAATTAACATTGACGGAATAGGAAAATATTTTTCAGTTTTTGCTGACCTGGCATCTTTTTCTTAGACTTAATTTATGTCACTTTATATACTAAACACAACCAACCACTTGCTTTTCATGCATTTCTGCATATAGTCCAGGGACAAAGCTGTAAATAAATCTGTACAAAAAAGTTGATTAATAATTTTTTAATTAAGAGGTGCAAAAGGGCTAAAAATGGCCCATCAAGGCCCGAAAAATGGGTTTCCCTGCCAAAATATGCGAATTAGGGAGTTTTTGTTTAGACAAAAAATGAATATCGCCTTGTAGTCTACAAAAATGGTCCTTATAGTTTTTTTTCGAAAAATCGACAGTTTTCGAGATAACGGGCCCCAAAAGTCCCCTCATTTCAGCTATCTTCATGGATTCACTTATTGCGGGCGGACTAATTGTTTCATTACTCGGGCCATAATGTACGTTTTTTATTCAATCAAAGTTCATTGGAATGGGAAAACCCGTACCTATCTTTGTTTATAGGTTTAAGTCCATTCTGATTTTTCTGAATATTAAAAAAAGCGGTCAATTTTTTTTTCAAAATATTTTGAAAGTATCTCATTAATTTTTTGATATTTTTTGAAAAAATGGTTTGTTATTAACGTTTCTTTTTTATAATGAGATCTTAGCAAGTGTTCAATGATCCCAGAAAATTTCCTTCACCATCTTTCTTGCGTTTTGATGACAAATTGTTTTGCCCATCTGCATTTTTTAGCCTACTACGACATCTATCCAGTGTGGAATGTTATGTAAAAATGGAAGGGACCATTTTTGTTAATTTTTTGTCTGTTCTGTCAAATAATTTTTTTTTAATATCGCATATTTATGGGGGCATTTTAAGAGGGTTCCCACGTCGGAATCGTGATAAACTTTTTCTTGCTCGAAAGCATAAGCGAAGACCTAAGAATTGCACCACAAATGAAAACTGTACACATTTATTTACAGCTTTGGGTACTTTCAGGCCTTCAGTTGCTGGACTAATATCTTTTTTTTACTTTATTTTTAATGTAAATGGTTTTTAAAATATTGGAACTTTATTAAACCACTAGTTTTGAACTTTTGTTATAATATTATTAAAAATATCTGCCTTAATAAAATTTTGTAATAAGCACAGATATTATAAAAATCTGAGACAAAAGAGTCAAATCATTTTGCAGTAGTTAAGTTTGAAGATTATTAAGAGGTCTCAATGGACTTTTAGCACAACACTTTACAGTAGATTTATTAAGAATTTTTAAAATATATATTAAAAGATATTTTTTTTTTGTAAAAAAATGTTTGCTCCTTAATTTTTTTGGGTAATTGTGGGCGTTGATCACGAATCCGATTTTTCAGTCAGAAACGTTTTGTTTACAAGATATCCATCATAACACTTAAAAATCAAACTAACCTTATTTACACTATTCCTCCTTATGGCCTAAAATATATTCTAAACACCTTTTATTTTTTTTTAAAATTTATTTTACACCTTTCCTTCATTAAATTGCAAACCTTTACTTTCAAACCCCACAACCATATATACACTAGGGAATTTTTCAGCAAACATGGCCGCGGCGTTTAAAAGTAAAACTTCGCAAGTTAATAGAAAAAAAGTATAAAATAAACATAAAAAAAGTTTGATGATGATCTCGAAAACGAAACGCTTGCGACGTTTCTTTTTCAGATTAGTAGTCAGCGCCCCAGAGAACCCCCGTATACCAAAACCCTTTTTTTATAATTTGAGCCTAAAAAAAGCCCCTATCGATTTAGCTTACAAAAAAGATATTAAAAAGGGGTTAAATCCTTTTAATTATAAAAACTTTTTTTTATTTTATTTTCATAAAATAGTTATTTTCCTATTTACCTAAATATTATTGATAAGTACTATCTATATCGTTTTTACAACTACTTTCCCCTTTCATATTATCCCATTCGATTGCGTCCTCAATGCATAAATTTAAAACTACCTTAAAAGTTATCTAATGTTATATAATTACCCCTTTAGAATAAACTATAATCAGTAGACTAAATCGTACTGCTTTATATAAAACTGCCAACAGTTTATTGCTCTACATTCAGAACTTGATTTTGGAAAGCTTAGGAACCACCACCTTAATACAAAACTTATTTCTGAAAAGATTTATTAGATACATTTTTTTTCAAACCTTCGAATTCATATTTTTTTTAATATATTGGAAAATAGAAAAGGGCACTATTCATTGAGAAAAAATGTTGTTTACGGAAATGAATCAAGTTTATGTTTTAAAAAATATTTCTGATTAACCATAAATAAAAAAAAATAATACTTACGCGGATTATCAGCACTAATAATTTCCTGTCCATTCACCACAACTAGAGCAGCACACATTATAATAATCTGTGACAACATTGTTCCAAATCTATCACCTAGAACTTCCTAAACAACTATTGATTGAAATATTGACACCTACTAGCTAAAACGGATGTATCTTAAGTAATAAGTAATAACAAATGAAAACGAGAGTTCGTCTGTTCAGTTTGCTCTTGGTTTGTGAAGTCCCCCTGGTGGATGACTTTCTCTAGAGAATAATGGAGATAGGTTATGCACCTCTGATGCTCTTCAGCGAGGACTTTTTAAAATAAATATGTTGTTGAATGGTCATTAGTGTTAGTACCATGGATTTCATGTCAATTTTGTAATGGTTATAATTTAAATTTTAAGGCTGTTTATGTATATGCAAAAAGTATTCTTAGCTAAAATGAAATACCGTAAAGGTGATTAAACCATAAGAAAAATAGTTAATTACATTATAAGGAAGAAAATCGACACTTTTCCACCAGCGAATTATTTGAACAATAAAAAACCAAGGGTGAAAAAGGCACTTTACTCCTAAGAAATGTATATTATTTTTTCTACTACCTTTTCACGCCGTAATTTTCAAGTGCTTTTTGTTTTTATAATATATAATTATTAATTTTCGAGGGTTATTACACAAGTGCATCAAAGTTACCGATAATTTTTGAATGAAATGATGCTTCAAAATGCCCAGATAATTTTTTCATTCAACATTTTCTTTTACAAATTGCAATCCTTTGGTTTTATATTTTACGAAAATGCCCTCCCTCTGAGGAGTGGAGGCTTTAAGCGAAAATATAAAAATAAACTTGCATTTATAAAAAAACACATTTCATTCAAAAATTATTGGTAATTTTGATGCACTGGTGCAAATACCCCCGAATATTTTCAGAATTATTTGAAAACTCGAATCAAGTAGGTAAATTAAAATATTTTATTAAACAGAAAATATTAACAAAATAAAATATAAATACAAACAAAAATATACATTTGCGATGCAATTTTCGATTTCTGCAGTGCAATTACCGCTGTAATTTTGCGAAAATTGCACTTTTCTCATGGTAACTTTAACATATAGGGATAATATTTAAAATAACTTTGGTACAACCAAACCAAAGTAATAATAACACCACTCTACAAAAAAAGTATTGTACCCAAGAAAGGGGTGTATTTATTTTTTTGATTTTAGTTTCCATCAGATAAATTTTGTAAAAAAAAAAAAGAAAATCTTCACCAAAACACCAGAATTTATGGGAATTTTGGTCCCAACACGAATCAGTGGTCAAAATTTGGCTACCAGGTCACAACATATTTCTAACCTTAAAAAACCGGCAAAAAACTACTTTACAAAAAAAGTTAGGTAAGAAAAATCCTGACCTGATGGGCAAATTCTGACCACGAACTCGTGTTTAGGAGGCAAAACTACATCGAAAACCATGGATTGCATCACGGGATTTGATACGTTTTTTTTTAAAGAGTAGTGTTATTTGTCACTTAAAATGGTTGCTCAAGTAGCAATTACACCCAAGAGTAATAATTATTTATCACATTGGCAACACTGTTACGTGTACACTTCCACAGCCCTACTTCACTTTAACAAGCCGTGAACAACCACTTGGCAACGCCGCAACCGGCAAGAGATTCAATCGGTTTCCCTCGAGCGCGATGAGCCGTAATCCGGGTATCGAGGGGTATTTTTAAATTCAAAGGCCTTCAAAGATCCGTAAATAGTATTGATATTTCCATTAAAATAATTAAATCAGTATAATAATTAAAAAAATAAAATATTTATATAATATTTAAACTCAAAAACAAATTAATTTATGTGCATAGGTCAAGGATAAGAACATGATGTTTGTAAAAGGAAACAAGTGAAATTTAACATTTAGTTAGTAATTGTATTAGTTTTAGTTTTGTTTATTTATTTATTAAATGTGTCTAGTTTCCTTTTTTTTTTTTGACTCACCCTTTTTCCGATTTTTCTGTGGCTTTTTGTTACTTTTTTAACATAATTTTTTAAAAAGAATGTTTGAAAATATAGAGCACATCATAATGAACATTTTTTTGTTCTCGTTACCACAAAAAAAGGAGCATAAATCATTAAAGTTATGTTGTCTAGTGCTTAAATTAGTTAGATCACACAGGATATTTTTTATTTTCCTTTTTTGGGGGTCACTCTCAGTATCAGGGTCATTAATAATTTTCAAAATCGCGCACATAGGAAGGGAACCTTTAACAATTTCTGTGGGAAAATTTAAACCGCCAGTTGTAGACAATCAAAGTATTCGTCGCAATTATTTTTCCCCTTACTTTCAACAAGAAAAGAAACACAGATGTTAAATTATTATTTTTTTTACAATTTTATGGGCAGCATAACCGGCATAAAATTTTCCGATTTGTCAATTTCATTTATTTAGGTATTCAGTTTCAAGTAAAAAAAAATTTTTCAGTGTAATTATTTTGAGGTATTGTCCAATCAAGATCATTTTCCTGGATACAGCCAAAATCTTTATTTAATTTCATTTGATCCTGCATTATCTTGGCTTTCAGCAGGTTTTTTGGGAAACTGGGACTTTTTTTTAGAAGTAAGGGAAATTGGAAAATACTAGGCACGCATTTAATTTTTTTAGTCTAGTTTTTGGTAGGTCCCTTTTGCATTGACCCATCTGGCAAGCGATAATCACCTCTCTAATAATGTCATTTTCTACAAAATGCTTAGCGCAAACCACAGAATATTTTGAGGGGACCATGACTGTTGGGGAAATTCCTAACCCAAATTTTTAAGGTTTTGCCCTTTTGGGGAAAGGGGAAAACAGATACAGCTGGTTCTCCTGCATCAAGAGAAGTTTTATAATTGGTTTGCCCCCGGAAAAACAAGGACTTGGCATGGTAAATTAATTAAATTGAGAAAAAAAGAAAATTACCAGGAAAATAATAATAATAACAGTAACTAAATAGATTAAAAGCAGGCACCAAGTACCTATGCAACGCAATAAAAAAAATCAAAAGAACGACAAAATTCCAAAATGTATACCCGTACTTACGGTAATTTCCAATGCTAATATTTGTTACTGTTTTTAAAAATAACTAAAAAAACCTTCAAAAAAAGCCAAACACGAATCATTAAAACACACTTTCAATTTTAATTATTTTTAAAAACACCACCACAAAATGTCAAGTTCTTTTTCCGCCATTTACTTTGACTTTATAACACCGGCACTTTTCACCGCAGATATTCTTGTTTTTACGCAATTTTGGGGAAAAAAAATGCCCCCGGCACTCACAAAATTTCCCCAGTAAGACCTTTACAGGTTTAGTCTTTTTTTAACAATATTTTCTTTTAAAAAATTGATTTATTCAAATAAACACAGGTCATTCAACGTAAATCATATGACTAAACAACAGCAAACGGGGTCGCTAGATCTGAAGGATATTGATTTCCTTGTTCACGGCTTGAAAGTGAAGTAGGGCTGTGACACTTCCATAAGATAATCTTCTTGGCAAATTCTTCTATATAGTTTTTTGTATTACATTGTTGCAAATTCACCGAAACCTTTCCCTAAATGTTACTTTAGTAAGGATCGAAGCAGAAGGTGCATTTATTAGTAGGATTTCAAATTATATATATATATATATATATATATATATATATATATATATATATATATATATATATATATATATATATATATATATATATATATATATATATATATTATATTTTTATATTTTATATATATATATAAAATATATATATAATATATATATATATATATATATATATATATATATATATATATATTATATTAATATATATTTTAAATTTATCGCAGTTATTGGATAGTTATTTTCTCTTGAAAAGGAATCAATGACAGATATGGGAAGAGTATTTCAAAGAGGGTCGAATTTGAGGTACATATAGAGTATATAGATTGGAAGAAAGGAAATATTTTCTCTAAATAGAAAAATCAAAGTTTTTTTAAGCTGATTTCGCTATAGATATAATGAGTTTATATGAGTTAATATGATTTTTGAAAGTAACGCTCACAGGGTTAAATAGCTCTCTGTTGTGTAGAACTTTGCCACTTATAGGCAAATAATGAGTTAGGGATGACATTGACTGCATTACTCTGAGCTTGATTACCAAATCCGGATTGAAGACTGTCCTGAGAAATTTAATCTTAAAGTGAAGAGTACCATTCTCGGAAGAACTATAAATAGGATTGATGCTGGACGAGAAAAAAGCGTTGATGTGAAGAAGAAATAGAGCTGGTGCTAGTACTGAGCCCTGAAATATATCACTTTGCCTTGGTAAAAGCAAGAATAGCTGCATATTTAAAATTTAAAGACAAAGCAATAATCCAGTGATTGGAAGCACTTTGGTCCTTTAAATCCTAAAACATTTTGTTTACGTTTTTGGAAGAAAAAGTGTGTAAGATTAAATGATAAACACTTTTTCAGCAGTCCCCCATGATATGACATTAAGTATATCAAAACTGTATTTACCCCACGTTCTTTTTAATTGTGGTTAGTTCTGGTTAACATTGTGATGAAATTATGAATGATAAATTGGCAAATTGATAAAATGGGGTGTGATATAATGTCGCAGTGATGGAATGTCATCCTGCTGACGTATCCGTTATGAAATGTCACGTGATGGAATATCATAGAATTGATTAAAATTTAAAATTTATATTATTAAAAATATTAAACGCCGGAGCCCAAAGCCAAAATATGCTGAGTCAGTAATTTGTTCATCAATCTTATCATGGATTCCATCTACAACACTAGTGTTTCAAATCATAATTCAAATAGATTTTTTTAAAAATCTTTTTCTTTTTACCCACTCCTAACCCCACCAAATATCAGACACTACAGCTGACTGAGATGGACCAAGAGATTTCTTAGCTACCTGCTCTTGATTCTATATGCTTTTCTTTCCGCGATCCCTATTAAACATGTCAAAAAATTACCAAAACAATTCTACTGAACATTAAGACCTATGTTTTTCAAAATAAAAGAACCCTAAACCTTCAAATCAGAAACCGTTGTTTTATAAACACTGTTAAAAAATAAGACTATTAAAAATCGAAGCTTACAAAAAGTTTTTTGAAAATTGCTAAAAG
>JAHBCN010003246.1:67500-77689 GCA_019359885.1 Listronotus oregonensis | reverse complement strand
AGATTAAAATTTGTTTCAAAAATAATAAGATTGTGACTCAATGGCCCAAAAAGTTCGATATCAAAAAAACCGTTTGACAGAAAAAAAACAAAAAAAAAAGTTATAGAAGCTAAAATTATTACCTATTCCTAATGTTTTTTTTAAATTAGGTATCAGCCACTTACTGGATAAAAAATTTCCAAAATCAGAAAAACATTTTTTTTTCTTTTAAAAAGTGGCATCATTAGAATCCCCCTTTTAAACTAAGATATAAATGTAAAAGTGATGGTTTAATAAAAAATATATTTGTCATTTTCTATAAAATATTTTTTATAAAATGGTTTAAATTTACTTTTTTTTGACGGAAAAAGTCAAAACAATTTCCCAAAAAGTATTGATGACGTCTTTTTTGTCCCAAAATGTTAAAAAAAACCACCCGTCGACATTGTACCTATATGACAGTTCAAGAATTTCCAGCATAATATACGGGGAAGCGATTTTTTTAAAAAAATTTTTTTGCTATAATTTTCTTTTTTGGGTTTAAAAAGCAAAAAATAAGGAAGTTTTCATGAGTGGTGGTGGATTTTTTGGAAAATTCCGAAATAGAAAATTATTTTACAGTTAACGCCCTTTTTTCTATAATTTTTGTATATTCGGTTTTTTACCATTATGAACGGTTTCGGATATATCGATCTTTGTCGCACTATCGAGCCACCTTGTATATGCAGAATCTTTAAAAGTATTTGTAAAAACTATGTATGGCAAATGTTTGACAAATTTTAACTAAAAGTTTATTTGAACAAAAAAGTTTTTTAAATCCCTTTTTTTTTTAATTAGAAACCAATGTTTACATATCAGAATCATTTTCTTGAAAATTTAAATCTGGTTGAAATTAAAAGTTTTTTTCTGCCCTCGGGTACTCATATTGAATTTTATATGCTTCTTCAAAGAAAATTTAAATATTTCCTACATTTAAACTATCCTTTTTAATCAAATAATTTAAATGTACATGTGAGGTTAAAATTGGTATATTTTAAAATTTTAAAGCAAAAAATATAGCCTCCATCTTTATTTATTTGAAAGTATTAAAAATATTTATATTTTATTAAAGATTGCTTAGTTTAAATTATAACTACCAAAAAAAGCAAGACCAGCAAGACTCTTGCAGCAAGACCAAGACCAAGACCAAGATCGGGTGGTGCAAGACCAAGACCAAGACCAAGACCTTCTTTTGGGGTAGCAAGACCAAGACCAAGACCAGACTTTAAGAAAACCAAGATAGCCCCTTTGGTTTTCTTTCCTTTCTCATCACTACTTTTTAAAACTAATGAAATTTCGCTTGGATTGTTTGAGCCTTAGCTTAGATTAATCAAGCAGTCAATTGACCTGATAGAGCTAAAGAGAAACAAAACAATTTCTTGGGGGAAAATTTTTCCCTTAGGCAGATTATTATAAAAACCCAAAAAAAAGGCTCCCCAAAAAAAAAGTTGTGTGTTTGAGTGTCCCCCCGGGATTTTTGGCTTTTTTTTTTCCAAAAACGAATCTAAAGCCCTTAAGGATTAAACAGAAAAAAAAAAAAGGGTATTTTAAAAAATTTAAAAGTTTTTTTTTTTTAAAAATTTAAAACCCCTCAATAGCTTAAAAACTATAAAATATACACAAACCTTTATATGACCTAAGCTATTTTTTTTTAAAACCCCCTTTTTAAAATTTAAGTTAAAAAAACCTTTTTTTTGTTTTTTTTTAAAAATTGGCCAATTTTTAATTTTTTTAAAAAAAAAAAAAAAAATTTTTTTAATTTTTTAAAAAATTATAAATTTAAAATAAAAAAAATATATATTATTTTTTTTTTATTTTTTGATTTTTTTTTCAAAATTTTGAGTAATTTGGTATTTAAATGAATAAAATAAATTATTTATTATAAAAAAAAAAAAATCCCCATTAAAAAAAAAAAATTTCCCCTTTTTTTTTTGGAAAAAAATTTTTTTTAAAAAAAATTACTTTTTTTTTTTATATCTTCTTTATTATTTTTTTTAAAAAAAAATTTTATATAACTTTTTTTCTAGTTTTTAAAAAAATTTTTAAAATGAAATTTTTTGTATCTTTTTTTTTTTTTATATAGCCGTAGCCCAAAATTTTTTCCCGGGTTTTGAAATTTCCCGGTAAATATATCGGGTCAGTTTTTTTTTTTTAATTTTTTTTTAAAATTTTTTTGATTTTTTTAGCAAAAAAACGCCATAAAATCTTAGTTTACAGCCAGCACCCACCATTTTTTTTGTGGCCCTTTTGTTTTTTAATTTTGATTTTAATTTTAAAATTCAGATTTTTTTTTCTTGTTTTAAAAATTTTTCCAAAAGGCCTTTCCCCTTTTTTTTAAAAATTTTAAAAAAAAGTAACATTTAAAAGGAGACAATTTTTGAGGGTTTTGGAAAAAAATGTTCTATTTTCTTTTAAATGGGAAACGAATTTTTTTTTTTTTTAAGGAACACCCTGTTTTTTTTTCCCCAAAATTTTTTTTTCCACGAATCATTTTTGATATAAAATCTATATTATATTCAAACCCTATCTTTTTTTTTTTTAAAAAAAAGGGGATTAAAGACCCCCAAAATTAACGCACATTATGCGGTTTTATGGGAAAAAAAATAAATTTTAAAAAAAATTTATTATTTTAATTTAGTTCTTCCTGAAGACTTTATTATGGAGGTCATGATAAAACAAATTCCCCTTTTTCCCCCGGGGAAAGTGCAGCGAAAACGGACTTTTTTTTGGGGTTCCCAAAAGGGGGGAAAATTTTTCAAAAAACCCCGTTATTTTTTTTAAATTTGGTTTTTTTGGGGATTTCTGATAAAAAAACCCTTTTTATACCCCATACCCATTTTAATTTTTTTAAAAAAATTTTTTCCCCCCTTTTTAACTGCATAAATTCCGGTCGTTTAAACATTTCAATCCCCCTTTTTTTTCAAATACAAAAACAGAAAAATTTGGATATAATACTTTTTATATCAGGGTGCCCCCAAAATAAAAATTTTTTTAAAAAAAATAAAAATTTTCTTTAAAAATTTTTTTAAAATAACATTATCAAAAAAAGTCAATTTTTCCTTCAGCACTTTCGAAAAACCCGGGAAAATGGTTTTATTATAACCTCCACAGATAGAGTTTTGAAAAAATAAAATTTAAAAAAAATATTTTTTTTAACATTTAGTTTTTTTCCCCCAAAAATGCATTTCCGGTTAGTTTTTTTAATGGGGGGCCCAAAAAAAGCAGAATTTATGGATATTTGTTTATATCAAAAAAATCCGTAAAACCCCAATTTTTAAAAAAAAATACGGGGGGGTTCCATTAAAAAAATTAAAATTTATGACGTTTGGGTTTAAAACCCCCGGAAAATGATGGGGGACATTTTTATCCAATTCGGCACCCCCCGAAAAAATTCATTTTAAAAAAATTTAAACCATGGGGTTTTTTTAAGAAAAAAAAGGGGGGGGTTAATAATTTCTTTCCCCCTTTTTTTTTTTAGTTTTAAAAAATTTTTTTTTTAAAAAAATATTAAAAAAGTTTTGGGGGGTTTTTTTTAATTTTTTTCCCCAAAAAATTATACGAATTAAAATAATTATTAAAATATTAAAAATTTCCCCAAAAATTTTACAATATTCTTTTTATTTTGTTATAACAAATGCTCTAAATTCTTTTCAATTTTAAAAGCCATTAACTAATTTTTTAAAAAACCCGGGGGTTTGGGAAAAAAAATTTTTGAACCCCCCAAAATTTTCCCCGTAAAATTTTTTTTTATTTTCCAATGATAATTTTTTTTATATTCGACCCCCAAAAACCCTTCCCCCCTTTTTTAAAAAAAAAGTATTTTTTTAAAATATTTTTTCTTTATCCTTTTTATTCCCCCTTTAGAATCCATTGATCTTTCTGCATTATTTCCCCCCCCATCTAAAAAAACCCCCTTTTTTTTCTTTTTATTTTATCATTATCGCGGGGGAAAAGTCAGTTGAAATAAAGGAAATTTTTTTTTAAATTTTTGAAAAGTTCTAAAAAAAAACCAAGAATTTTTTTTTAAAAATTGTTAAAAAAAATTTTAAAAATTCTTTTTGATCCTTTAAAAAAAATATTTGAATAATAAAGATAAGTTTTTTACTTTAAAAAAAAAATAAAAAAAAAAGGCGCTTTCTATTTTTTTTTATCTTTTTAATTTAAAAAAAAAAAAACCGGTTTATAAAATTTAAAAAAAAATGGCCCCCAAATAACATGGGATTCGGCTCTCAAGTTTTTTTTTTTTAAAAATTTTAAATATGTTTTTTTAGATCAATAGGAATTTTTTTTAAAAAGGGGGGCATTTTTGTAGGCCTAAAAGGGGGGCCCAAAAAAATCACAAAAGTTACCTTTAACTTTTAAAAAATTTTTTAAAATTTTTTAAAATTTTTTTAAAAAGTTAAAATTTTGATTTAACATTTAACCCCAAAAAGGGGTTTATTTTTGAATAAATAATATGGATTATGCCAATTAAAATGTTAATATCGAGATTTTTTTTTAAATTTTATTTTTAAAAATTTTTTTTTTTTCCTGACATTTTTTTTTTGGGGTTTATTGATTATTTATATTCCCCCAAAAATTATAAATAAAAAAATTTAAAAATTTTTTTTTTTTTTGTTTCCACAAGACATTTTGTGACATATAAAGAGGTACATAGTTTTAAAATTTGCACATTTTTCGGGTTTTTTTTTAAAACAAAAAAAATTAAGCAAATAACAAAATAATTTTCGGAAATTATTGGGGAAATATCGGAGGTTTCATTCAACATGTCCCCTTTAAATTTCCCCCTTTTTAAGGAAAAACCCACCCCCAAAAATTTTAAAAATAGGTTTTCTTTTTTTGGGGTTTTTTTTTTTTAAAGGGGAACGTTCTTATATTTGTCCAGGATTTAACTCTTTTTCAATTTTTAAAAAAAATGTAAATAACACTACACATCAAAAATTTGGGGGGGTTTTTGAGATAAAAGTACCAAAAAAAAATTTTAAATGATTAAAAAAAAACTGGAATTCTCCCCCAAAAAATTTTTTTTAAAATTTAATTATTTGTTTTTTAAGTCAATAGGAACATTTTTTAAAAAAAATTTTTTTTGGGGGGGGCCCCTTAAAGGGGGGGCCCCCAAAAAAGCACTGAGAAGTTAAAGCTTTCCCGTTCCTTAATACTAATTTAAACCCAAAAAAACCTGACTTACCCCAAATTCAAAAAAAAAAATTTTACATTCTTGTTTGGGATTTAAAAAAAAGTGATTTGCTATTCAACACATACGGGTTTCCCCGTATCAAAGGGGAAAAAAACATTTTTAAAGCCAAATAATATGTTAATTTCATGATATATTTGTATATACCCCTTTTTAATTTTTCTTTTTTCCCCCTTTTTTGTGCTCCCAATCAAAAAAGCGGATTTTAATTTTTTTTTTTTGAAATTTTTTTTTTTATAATTATATAAATTAACAAAAAAATTTAATAAACAATACTAAAATTAAAAAAGGAATTTTTCACCAGCAATTTTTTGCGCAAAAAAATTTTAAAACACTTATCCTAAAAAATATTAAAACCAAGTGGGAAATGTACATTTTTTCAAGAAAATTTTTTAACAAAATTTTTTATTAAAAAAACACTAATCCTAAATTTTTTCCCGGGGAAAATCATACTCAATAAAAAGAAAAAATAAACCTTTGACCCGGGGTATTGGAAAACCAAATTGTGGGGGCCCCTTTTTTTACGAACAAAAAAATTTTCCCCCAGAACTGTAGGATATACTGGGTACTATTGACCCCCCAAAACCGAAATCGCCCAAACGAATCCTAATGAATTTGATACGGATATTGTATTCCCCCCCCAAAATCCCCAAACTCCACCCCCACTACTCCAGGCAAGTTTTAGAACTATTTAGATGACAATTTCCCCCGGGGGGGTTTGGGTTGGCCGTCGAGGACCCGTGGAATGGCCAATTCGCTCGCCGATTTGACACCCCCGGACTTTTTCATTGAAGCAAAAAAGGGGGACGAAACTGGGCCTTTTAATATTGGATATCGAAGAGAATATTAAATATTTGAAGAAATATCGATTTTTGTTTGAAAATTTGGGGGAAAACCCCCCCGACTGTTCTTGTGTGAAGAAGTTTTTAAAAAACCCATTTCCCCGCATCCTTTAAAAACCCCTCAACGTACTTTTTAAATTATCAAGTTAAAAAATTTAAAGTATTCGGTAAATTTTAAAAAAAAATTTTTAAAAATTTTGCAGTAGGTAAAAAATTTTTTTTATTCTAGGGTTTTTAAAAATACTCGTCAAGAGCTTCCAAAAAAAAATTCCCCACCCCAAAAAAAACCCCCTTTTTTTATTTTTAAATTTTTTTTTTTTAAAAAAGGCGCCCAGCACCCCTTGGGGAAATTTTTTTTTTGTCAATTTTACTCTAAATTAAAATTTTTCCCTCAATTAAAATTACCCTTTTTTAAAATTTTAATATTTAAAAAAAAAAAGGGGGACACAGAAAAACACTCATATCGATTAGATGGCACACCGAGTATATTTGTTGAAAAAAAGGGGTTTTTTTTTTTTTTGTACTTCTAATTTCTAGTCAATAAACCCAGTCATTTTAAAACCAGTTAATAAAAAAAACAGCCAAATCTATTCACTTTTGGAAGGGCTACTGGTACGATAGGTCCCTTTTTTTTGACGGGTTTTTTTTTTAATTAAATATTTTTTAACCCTTATCGGGAAAATCGACGCTATTTTTTTTTAAACAAAAAGGGGGATGAATGACAAAAAGGGGGAAAACAAAAAAATTTAAAAGAACTTATATGGGGAAAAATTTAAAAAAAGGGGGGAAAAGTATAATAAAAATCCCAAACCCCTTAAAAATTTTTGGGGGTTTGTTTGGTTCCAAAAAAAAAAAATTCCGGGTTTTCCCTTTTTTTCCCCCCCCCCTTTTTATATTTTTTTAAAAAAAAAAAACAACTTTTAACCCCTTTAAAAAAATTTTTGAATTAAAACCCCCAAAAAAACATTAAAATTTTTTTCTTTTTTAAAAAAATTTTTTAACCTAACTTGGTTTTTTTAAAAAAAACCTAACCCTTTTTAAATATCTTTAAAAAATGTTTTTTTAAAATTTTTTTGGCCCCTTTTACTTTAAAACCCCTTTTTAAAAACTTTTGGCCTTTTCTTTACAATTTTTTCCCGGAAAACCAAAGTAAAACGCCCCTTTTTTTGGGGGCTACCAATTTTTTTTAAAAATTCAATTATGGTTTAAAAAACATTGACAAAATTTTAAAAAATTGATTCTTTTTTAAAAACCCCTAAGGGGCCCCCAAAAAAAACCCTTTTTATGAAAATATCGAGACATCAAGAACTTTTGGTTTAAATTTGGGGGGAAAATTTTGGACAAAAAAACAGGTTCATTTATCAAAAGATATTATTTATTGCAAAAGATTAAGAAGACTGTTTAAAATTTACCTCTGGCACAGGTCAACAGCTTTTTTTCAAAAGACGGTGCCCCCAAAATTTTGGGCATCTTCAAGAGTACTTTCCAGCGTTTTTCTGGAAAGGGTTGGAACCTCTAGTATAGTGTTTTGGGGCCCGCGATCCCGGGCTTAGCTCCTTTTGACTTTTCATATGGGGTTTTGGGGGGGGCCGGGTTTTTTAAAAATTCTTTTGAATCCAGCATTTACGAGAATATGAAGGCCGCATTTAAAGTATTAAGAGGAAAAAAATTTTTACAAAAGAAAAAATGATAAGTTTCAGATGAGAACTATTTAATGTGAAGGTAACACAATAAAATTTTTCAATTAATTTTTTTAATAAAAAATTATACGGTTTTTTTAGGGTTTTTTTTTAATTTTAAATTTTTGGGGCCTGAAAGGGAGACGAACTAAAACTATCCATAAACGACGTAAAAACAAAAAAACCTGTTAATAATCACACTTCCTAAACCAAAAAAAGGTAAAAACGGGGTATTTACATTAACCCGATGAACTAATTAAATTTAAGGCCCCCCCAGTTAATTTGAAAAAAAACCAAAAATTTTTTTTTTTAATTATCATCAAACGTTTTATTAATTTTCGAAATAAAAAAAAATTCACAAGTTTCGGTGTACATATTTTAAAAAAAATCATCCCTTAGGTATCTAAGTTGCCAAATGCTAAAGAATACGGTCACCCTTTTGAAGAATTCATCTTCCCTTTGGTTAAACGGAGCTGACATTTTAATGTTAAAAAGCCACGGAGGTTGGAAGTCTAACAGTGCGGAAAGGGTACTTAAATTTTAAAAAAAAAAAAATATCAAAGAGAATTTTGGGGGGGATGGGAAAAAATTTGAAAAAAAAATTTTAGATTTGTGCTTTCCTGTTAAAAAAAAATTTTAAAATTTTGAATCAAAGAATATTTTTCAAAAGCTAAAAATGACATGATTTTAATAATCTCATGTTTAAAAATGGGAAATTTCATTTTAAAATGTTATAAAATTATTTTACATAACAAATAAAATAATTTGTGACCATTTTTTTAGGGGTAAGTTCTGTTTATTTTTATCAGATGGTGTTCCAATTGTGCCCTAAATTTTTTAAATTAAAAAAAATTTAAACTAATTTAATTTTTTTTTTATTTCAAAAATCAAAAAAAATAATAAATATTGTACCTACTTTTTTCGCCTAAAAATGTTTTGTACCTCCCTAATGATCGGCTCATTTAAAACTTGCAACAAATTTTTGATTTGGTAAAAAAGAGCAACTTTACGACCTTAATACACAAATAACTATTAATTGCAATACAAAAAACATAGCAAGTAATTCTAGACGACAATAAATTATTGTATGAACTTTCCCTAAAGGATAGAGACACACTAGCATTTTTAAAGAGTTTATTACATACCGAGGTGGAAAGTTTTATTGTCAAGAGATTTGGTAGTTTCACTCTTATTTTGAAAATAATGAAACTTTTCACCAAGGCTTGTAAACTTTTTATTTATAATCACAATATACCTAATTATTATTTTATATCTACACTAAAATATTCAAATGTTATAACGCGTTATGTCACTATAAGCCTAAGTAGTTGACAGGTTTTCTGAACTATTAGGCTAGGAACACACCCAGTTATTTGGATACTAACGTTCATTAATCGCACATCATGGCGCGCATCATGATGCGCCTTTAATAAACAACTGCCATTAAAATAAATTTGCCCGTTAATGCTAAACTTTTCTTCAAGTAAGAAAGGAAAAAAATAATAATTTCGAATAAAAATTCGATATAACTCTATCCACAAAAAGCAAAATTCAATATCTTAGCACTATTGAGATTTATAGAAAGTGGTGTGAAAGTAATAAGTCATGCATTTAAATTTAGAAAATGCCCTTAAAAACATTTACCCTTGGGCTACACCTACAGCAAACAATGATTAAAATTCCAGAGAAATCGTAGATCTGAAAACAGAAAAAACTTCTGGCCTACCCAAAGAGATAAAACTTGAGGTTATAAGTCCAAGGCAGTAAAGGTTTTTAAGGGCCAGCGCCAATGAATCTGGTCCTAGATATAATAGTACTAAAGTTAACTGTCCCAAGATAAAAAAAAAAAGTTTTTGAGACTGCCCAGCGGCTAAGTGCCCTTTTTCCCTTTTTCTCTAAAGTACTACCAAATAATTTTTAAAAGATATTAAAGATTCGTTCGGCCGAACAGATTATTAAAAAAAAATCGATTATTAAGAAAGCTCGAGCCAAGTCGGACTAAGGCAAGGTGGATTAATTGCATGTAGAAAAGTGTGCATTTCAAAAATGGGAGAGTCACTCAGTTGCAAAAGAACGTCCCTGGACATTCTCAAGCGCCGTTAAATTTTTTATTTATTTTGAACGAAATTATTTAAAGCTTACGAGAATAATATAATCTGCCGATTTTCACAAGCCGAAGTAGATAAAACCACCAACAAACTATGGTGCGTCTAGCTGCTGAAAACTATGAATTTCCCACTACGGGCCTCTCCACCCTTCTTACTCTTTCTGTGTCTCTCACTTTTTCGCACCGTCTCCATAGTTACATTCAGTATTTAAAAAAAAATGATTAAAAAAAATTAAACTGTTAGATCAAGGAAATTCCTCCACATAATTGTCAGATTACGAGTCAGCACAATAAGGACATCAAGCTGAAGCGTCTGTATGTTAATCTGACGCGCTCAGTATTTTAATGT
>JAHBCN010003246.1:0-62500 GCA_019359885.1 Listronotus oregonensis | reverse complement strand
GGATTGCTTTTTAAATGGCTATTTATGAACCACCTACACCGATAATGTTAGGACCATAGTAACAAGTACTATTTAAAAAACATATTTTTACATGATTTTTAAATTTACTAACAAAAATTCGGTTACGTTTCCATTAAAGATTCATGTTTTATGAGACACCCAGCTAGTTGCGGCTTTTAAGTTCGTCACATCTTCGTCAAGTAAAATATTTAACATGTACGGAAGAGAACAATCTTTTAGTTAATATTTTCCCACAACGCGTAAACTGTTTCAATTATTCTTCGCAGGCAAGACATATCCCCTTCGGAAAATGTTTTGTCGGGCAAATGTGATGTGGGATTGACGTAGCGTCGAACCCGGAATTAATAAGTAGGTTAGGGATTTCTAAGGCACCCTTTTAGAGGCAACGCGCAACTTGTTAGTTAAATAAATCGCAGCCAATTTGATAATGCTAGATAATGAGTTGTTTGCACGTGAGGAATATTTAAGCTGATTTAATGAACGCTGTTTCAGCAAAATATACCTTGACAGCTTTAATATTTAAAGAATTATAGAGTACATCGACAAAAACAAATATTTAACAGGTGAAACTGTATTTTCAAGAATGTGAATAACACCTTAAAATAGCAACAAAGATCCAACAGTTTTTAAAAATTTGACATAATACAGGGTGTAAGAAATATTCTTGTAGAACACTTTATGAGATACTTCTAACTTCAAGTTATACCAGGATCTTAAAAAGTTTAATTTTTTTTAATTGAAATGATTCTAATGTTTTTTGAAAAATAGACATACACCAATAAATGGCCTTTTCTAGTGGTATAGCAATGGACTATAAACAGTCGAAGTTTATAATTATAATATCAGGAAACATTTCTTTTCATAAACGTTTTTACAACCCGTTTTTTTCGACCACTTGATGTGTTTAAAATCTTTTTAAACGCCCAAATATTTTTAGTTGGATGAGTCATTGTACCAGAAGTAAACTATTGTCAATTTCTTGCAAACTTCAAATAATTGTGATAATAAAACAATACCTAAATAATAAAAGTAAATATTGGAAAAAGAAAACATCGATAAGGCAAATGTTTAATTTGATCGCTATTTTGCAGAATAAAGTTATTAACCCTCAATAAAACATAAAATTGGTCTCTACTGTAATATCTCAGAAATATAAAAATGATTGCTTTTTTAAATCTGGATATCTGGTGGCCATTTTACCAGTGCATTATTTTTTACTTCCAATTCATTATTTAGAAAAATTGAAGTGGAGCACTATCATGCATATATCATAGTTTCCTTTCAAGAAAACGTGGTTAATTGATCAAAGAAATTGGTAATTGCTTAAGTGATATTTTTATAATATTTCTTTTTCTTTTAATGTAACTTTTATTGCTCACTTACTATTTTATTATTACAGTAATAATTAATGTTGGTAGGGAATAAAAATTGTTGTTTTGGTAAAATGGCTCATCCATAAGAACAATGTTTATTTATCCAGTTACCGGCTACAAATACTTTGGTAGTCATAACGTTGATAACATAAATAAGGATAAATGTTTACTGATGACGTGATGACGGAATTGTTAAAACTACCACTGGAAGATGAACAAAATTTTAATATAAATCTAATAATATCGCAAAAAAAACATTAAATTTAATTGGTACGTTTTTTAAAAATGTAGGAAAAACTAATGGGAAAAATTTAAAAACCGGAATTAAAAAAACCGTAAATGTGTAGCTAGTTTAGGATACCTAGATAAACAGAAAATTAATTTCCTTACTTAAACAAACTGATTATCTTTATGACTTTGCCAGTATTTACCAAGGGGGCATTTCTACAGTAAACGCTTCTATCCACCCTCGGGCTACAAAGGGAAGCAGCTAGTATTAGTAATATCTTTTGTAACTTTATAGACGTCACAAAACGTTCCTAAAATCAAGCAAATAACAAAGATATAAAACCCTATCCAATCTCATCTTTCATCTTCTTGATTGGTTTGGTTAATAGCCTGGAAGATATCGACAAACTTTTATTTTTTCCTGATAGTCGGAACTATAAAAGCAAATATACTGAATACATTATTAAGTTTATTAACTTAAATTGGTTCAAAAACTTTATTGCTTTTATATGACAAGTAACAAAATTTTAATTAAAATTAAAAAGAAAAAACGTTTCTACAACAACTTACAACCAAGAAACGCAATTTTTATTTTAAAAGATTTCATTAGAATATGCAGAGTGCACCGATCCTAGTACAAATCATTTCTCATGCATATTTTTTATAAAAAAAAACAATAAAAAGTTTTCATCAACAGTACCAGAGGGTAATGCTTCTTAAGAGGGTTGGTGCCTTTTAAAAGGGAAATCCTGAGTATGGTTTTACCCTGATATTCCTCAAAATATTTGGGATAAATTGGCACAATTTTTAGGCGTCATAGGGTCGCAATAAGGTAACTTTAACACTTTAACTACTATGTGTACCATAAATTGTACACAACTAACTTTTATGAGTAAACTGCGTGCCCGTATATGGTCACAATCAGTGGGTAGGTTTAGTGAGTTGTGTACCTTATACCGCCACGCTTTATATCAAATTAAATGCATATTTAGTATACCCCAGTTCATGACAAAAGATTGGCAAAACAGTTTCCATATAGATCCATAGATGGCGGTACCGTTCAGGTATTTTAACCGCCATTGCTAGATGGGAAAATAAACGTTCTGTTAACATATCTGTGACAGTTTTGTCAGCTCGATACGTGCGTTTGAAATAGTTTGAATTCAAAATGGGAGATCGGGCGTTAAGCGAAATGGAGTTGATGGAAATAGTTGACAATATGAGTGACATCGAATATGAATACGAGTCAGACGTTGACGACTCAGTAGGTGATCCCGACTACGACGATTTCAGCTCATCGGAAAGTACGGATAGTGAGTTTGAGGCTGACGTGGGTGTAAAGAGAAGAAAGTTGGCAAATTGTATTCAAGCAAATAAAAGTACTGAATATGTAACCTATACTTTGGATAACGAAGAAAATTTATTCGAGACTGACAGGTGTAGTTCAGATGAAAGCGGCAACAACAGAGATGTCAGTGAAGATGATGAATCCCATGAAGTTCAAGTAATTTGGAGTGATTGTTCAGGTAAAGTTAAATATAGAAATATCTTCTCAGTATTGCACTCGGCATTTTTTTCAGGAAATTTAAATGATTTTTCATTCAACGAAAACCCCGGATTTTCTGCAGAGTTTTTTACAAAAAGAAGTGGAGATGATCCTTTAGATTTTTATAAGCTTTTTCTGGAAAATATTTTACCCACAATGGTTCAAGAAACTAACAAATATGCGGAACAAAAAATTATATATGGCATAGCAAATGAAACTATGAATAAAAACTCATTGTTAACACATTGGAAAGATACCGATGAGTCAGAAATGTTGGCATTTATTGGAATGCTTTTATGGATGGGATTAGACAAAAGCCTACGGGTTAAGGATTATTTTTTTCGCAATTTACTCTACAATAGTGACGTGGGAAAATATATTGGCATGTCAAGGATACGATTTGAGTTACTTTTATCCAATTTGCATTTCTCAGATAACGAAACATCGGATCCAACCAATCGGTTATGCAAGATTGAACCCTTAACAAATAGCCTAATCAGTAACTTCAAGGAGCCTGTATTCCCAAAAGAAGTATGTATTGATGAAACAATGATTCCTTTCAGAGGTCGACTCACTTTTCGCCAATACATTCCGGGTAAACGGCACAAATACGGCGTCAAAATTTTTAAACTGTGTTCCAGAAAGGGTATACATATAACTTAAAAATATATTCTGGAAAGGAGAACAACCCAAACGAATTACCAGTTGCCAACCGCGTAGTTCTTGAACTTATGGAACCTCTTTTAGATTGTGGACGGTTACTATGTACAGACAACTTTTATACCAGCGTTAGTCTCGCACATGCCCTGTTGGAAAGAAACACGCACCTTATTGGTACTTTGAGAAAAAACAGAAAATTTAACCCTAAGCCAGTTACGGATGCTACACTCGAAAAAGGAGCTATGACTGCACGTGAAAGTAATACTCATGTGATTGTAGGAAAATGGAAAGACAAAAGGGATGTTTTATTTTTAACAACTAAAGCAGTTCCTGAAATGACAGATGTGCAAACAAAAAGGGTTACTGTGAGAAAACCATCCACTATCGTAAAGTATAACAGTATCAAGTCATTTATAGATGTATCAGACCAAAAGGCTTCTTACTCGACTACTGTTCGACGCGGAATAAAGTGGTACAGAAAGGTTGCCGTAGAATTATTAACGAATACTGCAGTAGTAAATGCTTATATAGCATATCAATCAATAACTAAAAAAAACGTGAACATAACCAAATTCAGGAGCAGATAACAAGCAAAATTTTCGATGATAGACATTTTGTAATGAATGTTTTAACTGAAAATATTTCCAAAAATCACGTTTTGATTGAAAAAAATCAAGGGGTAGATGTACCAGATGCTATAAAAATAACAGTGAAAGAAATGGTCGGGGCTATGCAATGGCTAACACTCCTCGAACGAAAATGCACCGCCAAGCATGTGAAGACAAATTTATGTGTATGAAGTGCTTTTTTGATACTCACAACTGCGGATTGCGGAAATAGGAAGTGTGAGCAAATGTGGTACACATAGTTTTAAACAAATGAGTTTGATTTTTTTATACATAAACTGTGTGTACCATATTTTTTGGACACACTTCAAAAAACTGTTTTTTTGGAAAAAACATTTTTCTATTTGTATGTTTTAATGGAATAAAATGTTAATTTTTTAAGAAAAAAGGGTGTTAGTTTCTGGAAGTCATTTAGCGTCGGAAGTCGTAGTAGCCAAAGTGTTAATAAATATAAAATCACAAAATTTTTATTTAGGGTCATCACATAACTTTTTATTTGTTAGTTACATCCATATTGTGCAACAAATCAGAAGTTTTCGAATAGTGTATACAAAAAAGTAGTCCAATTCAATAATGCTAGGTGACCCTTTTCGATTAATTGGAAGTCAAACAGTGCTACCTAAAAAATATATGTTGGAAGCTGGGTTTTGCATTTCAGTTTTTATTAAGAAACACTTTTATTAAAATGTTTTGAAATAAATAAACCTTTACTTATGTACATACATCACCTCAAAAAAATGGGAAAGATTGAGGATGAACAATGTCGGTTTTGTCATGAAGCAAACGAAACTGCGGAACACATTCTCTGTGAATGCAGAGAACTGTCCCGACAACGGCTTAAATACCTCGAAGGGGTATATCTTACTCCTAGAGATATTATTCAACTTGCACCGCGTAGTATCCTGAACTTTGCTAAAGGTATAGGAATTACTGGGCACTAACCAACGAAGGGTATTCACAAAAGATCTCTTTAGGTCGAAGTGAAGGAGGGCTACACTAGAGCCGAGCGACCCCATTCATTATAATACAATACAATGTACATATATTTCTGTTTAGGGCTTATTATTAGAACTAAAATAGAAAGAAAAAATAGAAAAAAACAATCTTTTAAGTCATACAAATATTTTAAACTAAATTTAACTTAAATATCAAGAAACCTAACGATATAGATCTGGAGTACTTTTATTGTATAAAAAACTATGTAATTTTATAATTATTTCTAAAATTCTTTCATTCATACAAATAAAAAATTGGGAAAAATATTTGACTTGGCACCTTGAAGTAACTGTTGCCCCTGTATACAAATTTTTAAATTTTTAAAAGAAAACAATTGTAACATTGCAAACTAACGACACTCAGAAAATAATGCGAATTTATCTGAAATAAATTTCAAGATGTCGATCAAAAACCATTTTTAGAATTCCCTTTTGAGTGCTCATTCCCTTTTTAAAAAGTATTTTAGGTCATGCTTACTAAAACATTTTGTTTTATTTTCCCAAAAAGTACTCCCCAAAACTCTTATGTAAAATTCCTAAAGTTCCTATCCAAAAATCTTGCTTCTGTCTACAATTTTATTCTTAATTAATCACTTACCCAACACACCCATCTTATCTCTAGGATATATAACTTAGTGCCTTCCTATTTTAGTGTATTAAGCTTAATTTAACGTCTTTTAGGCAATATCACATTTTTAAATTCCTCACTACTTGCATCGATACCTGGGTTCACCATTTTACGTCCAGTCCTGGCCCTTTGCGCGCGAGAACAGTTGGGTGAGGAGACTCATATGCACATGACACATGAACGAGAGGGGTTGGGGCGCAAAGCTGTTTGGCTACATGTAGATAATTTCAAAGACAAAAAGCAAGTATACTAAAGAAAATAACTGGGACAATTCTGCTAAGGTTAAAATACTTCATATTTGCCTATAAATAGCTAAAAAGTCTAGGAAACCATAATTAAAGATGCCTTTTATTTTGTCAGACAAAAAAATTTAGGTGAATCACTGTTTTATTTAAACAATTAGAGCCAAAATACAGTTTCCCTAGTATACTGGGAAACTGTATAGTAAAGAATAAAAATATCCAATTTAATTAAAATCGGTTGAAAAAGTTAGTTCTGGTTTTAAACTATAAAAATATTAAAAATATGTGTTTTTTTCCTCGCGTTCAAGTGTCTCGCACCCAAGTGTCTGCAAGTCCAGGTAACTCCGCGCTCAAACGGTTGCGCCCTAACGGTGCACCCAATAGGCCGTGCCCAAATGTCCTAGACCGTTTTACGCCATAATCAAAAAGGTTAAAGGTTGTATAGGCTGTCTCAAAGTATATCGTTATGGCTTTTGACGGACCATATAACAATAAACCTTTAACGATTTTATTACCTATTGTTATTGGGTAAACCTATTTGTTCATAAGGGCAGGGGTGGGCCAGGTATTTCTTGATATAACCATTAGGCATATAAATATTTTGGCTAATATTTTTAAAAGTGGCGGGGGTTGAATAACCGTTTTTACTGTGCGTTTTGAAAAAGTTGTTTTACGAGAAATAACTATGTCGCGTCGAAATCATTTGGCATTAGATGCAAAACAGGTTGTGAAAAATGTGTATGAAACTTTAATCAGTGGGGGTCTAATTAAACAAGAAGCTTTAAAAGAAACCTGTCTACTTACAAAAATTTTAATATCATCGATAAGGGATATTATTATTAGTGAAAAATTGCACAAAAAAAAACGTAGTGATTTTAAAAATCTCACCGTATAAATGATCGGACCTAATAAGAAGGAAAATATATTGTCTTTATAAAAGCGGATTATTACTACCTTGGATAAACTAAAAAAAAAGCAAGACGAAGACGAAACCAATATAAATTTTAAACTGCCACCCTCCGAGTTTTTCTAAAATGGGATTTAAATACCGCAAAATAGACAAAAGACAAGTAGTAAGGAATTACAGATTACGCACTTAGATTTAATTACCTCAAAAATTAAAAATAAGGTTGAAAACAGATCCATAATTTCCCTTGATGAAACATGGTTCGATACACACGACAAAGTATCCCAATGAGGGGTTTGGGTTCCAGACAAAACTGTCAGACGAAAGCACCTTCAAATAAAGGAAAACGCATTACCAAAATAAAAGCTGGTTCGGAAGCGTTGTCCCAATCTTGCTTTGTCTGCAAGAATTAAAGGGTTCTAGCTTGGATTATCACGAGGATACAAGTGCAGAACTTTTTGAAAACTAGTTTGAAAATAATCTTTTAAAAAATATTCCAAACAACAGTGTTATTTTCATGGATAACGCAAGCTACTACAGCCGTCTGCTACACAAAGCACCAGCTTTATCAAGTTCAAAAACTGAAATCCAGGAATATTTTTAAGATAATGATATTTATTTTGAATTCAGTTACTAAAAAGCGCATCTTTTGGAAGTCCTAAATTCATATGCAATTAAAAAACAATATGTATGTGATAATTTGGCTGAACAGGCTGGCCATACTGTCTTACGGCTTCCTCCGTATCACTGTATGTTTAACCCCATAGAGCATTTGTGGAACCAAGTAAAATCAAAGATCAGAGCAAACAATGTTACATCTAGTTTAAGTCCCAGTGTTATAAATTTGATAAAAAAAATGTAATTACTAACATACCAGTTGAGAGCCGGAAAAATTCACTACAGCACATTATCAAAATTGAGGACTCTTACATTTCTATCCAAAACAACATAAATCCTATTGTAATTAATCTCAATTATGACTCTGATAGTGAAACAGAATTAGATTTAGATATTTAGAATAAAAATGTAATTATGTATAGATAATGCAGTTATAAATTTATTAAAACTTTGCATATATTTAATTTCTTAATGTAATTTTAAGATTATACTTACCTAAATAAACAATAAATTATAAATCTTTATATTATTAAAGTCCGCCCCTAATGTTCTGTCCTTTAATCCCTTTCCGATCCCAGTTTATTGCTGTCGGCAGGTATAATCCATAAATGAAGGCAAGAGCTAACACGGTATACTTTGAGACAGATTATATCTTCAACCGGCAAAATAATAGCTACCGTCTTTTGGGGAAGAAAGGGTAAGGGTTTGGAAGACCGTTCGATCAAGAGTATCATCTGCTCCACGATAACGCCCAACTTTATACTGCGCAATTGATTACAAATGTTCACTAAAAAATTAGAAAGTTCTATTACATCCATTGTGTGCCATGAATTATTACTTTGTGATTTTCGTCTCTTGAACTGCTGAAAGAGGCATTGGGCTGCCCAACATTTTAAGACGATAATGTTGCCAAGTTTTTTCATGAGTGGCTACGCACCCAACCAAAATATTTCAAAAAGTTGAATTATGTAGCTCCTACAACGACGGTATAAGTGACATAAAAGATAAAACGTAAAGAAATACTGTAAAAATCATATACCCATTAAAATTAAATAAAAAGATACAGCCTAAGACTGGTTTATATTTGATAAATCCTCGCACTTTACCTTAAATAATTTACTTTAAAACAATGAGATTCTGTATATTTTTCTTTTCAGGCATAATCCTGCAACGTCACTGGAAACATAATAAAAGCCAAATAAAATTTCCATTCAGGAAAATTAAATGCTTCTATCTCTTCCCTGTTATTCACAATTTTAATAACCGTCAGAAAAAGTACAAAACAAACAAATAAAATACTTTTAATAAGAAGTAAGAAAATGACATTTACGAGTAAGAAACTTTTTAGTTGCAAATCTAATAACAGGTAGAGTAATATTAAGCGATATACAAATACAAAGGAAAATTTGAAATAAAATTTAAAAGCATAAAATTTCAAAGCGTACAATGACTTTTCAACAAGCACTTACTTTAAATGTATCTTATTAAATTTGTTTACTCGCACAAAAAACATCTAAATTTCATTATTTAAAAGATTTACGTCTCATAGTAGTTTTGGTTGCACTAAAAAAAAGTTTAGTTAAAGCTTTGAATTTTAAACTGTAGAGGTTGGAAGTAAAATCCTTCACCTTCTTTATTTATAGACTTTACAATGTTTTTCATAAGCCATTAGAACCTCAAAAGACATACTTTTTTTCCTTCCTAGTAGCTACAACTTACACGGCACACAGAAAGGCAAATGCTGGTTTATAAAAAGGACCAAGCCAAAGGTATTTGGTCTTGGGTTTTTAAAACCCTTTCTTTCTTTTTAAACCCCATTTTCGGTTTTTTCTAAAAATTTTGGGTTTTTTTTTTTTGGGGTTTAAAAACTGAATTTTTAAAAAATATTATTTTTAAATTTCAAAAAATAAGGATGGAGTTATTTTTTCTTTTTTTAAAAATAAAATTTTAATTTGTTTTTTATTTTTTTAAAAAATAGTTTAAATGTAGGGGTTTATTTATTTCTAGCGCTTCATTTTAATGATAGGAAATATTTAAATTTTCTTTGAAGAAGCATATAAAATTACAATACTGAGTACTCTGAGGGCAGAAAAAAAAACTTTTAATTTCAACCAGATGTGAAATTTCCATGAAAATGATTCTGATATGTAAACATTGGTTTCTAATTAAAAAAGGTATTTAAAAAGCTTTTTAGTTCAAATAAACTTTCTATGTTCAAATTAGTCAAACATTTGCCATACATAGTTTGTACAAATACTTTATAAAGGTTCTGCATATACAAGGTGGCTCGATAGTGCGACAAAGATCGATATATCCGAAACCGTTCATAATGGTAAAAAACCGAATATACAAAAATTATAGAAAAAAGGGTAAAATAATTTTCTATTTCGGAATTTTCCAAAAAATCCACCACCACTCAAGAAAATTTCCTTATTTTTAGCTTTTAACCTAAAATAGAAAAATTATAGCAAAAAAATTATTTAAAAAAATCGCTTCCCTGTATATTATGCTGGAAATTCTTGAACTGTCATATAGGTACAATGTTGACGTAGATGGTTTTTTATATATCATTTTCGGTTTTGACAAAAATGACGTCATCATTATACTTTTGGAATTGTTTTGACATTTCCGTCTAAACCGGAAGTATTCCTATAGAAAATGACAAATATATTTTTTATTAAACCATCACTTTTACATTTATATCTTAGTTTAAAGGGGCATTCTAATGATGCCACTTCTTACAGTGTGGCACAAAAATAATGTTTTCCTGGATTTTGGAAATTTTTGATCCAGTAAGTGGCATCACTAGATACCTAATTTAAAAAAAAAAAATTAGGAATAGGTAAGTAATTTTCAGCTTCTATAACTTTTGTACTCTTAGTTTTTCTCTGTCGTAAACGGTTTTGGAGATATCGAGCTTTGTCGGACCATTGAGTCACAATCTTATTATTTTTGAAACATGTTACTGAATCTACTAGTTATCGTTTCTAGATAATTTTATTAAAAAACTAAAACCTGTTACTCATAAAATAATCGCCTTTTTAGGCAGATCTCGACACATTTTTTGTCATGTCTGTATGAAATATCTCTGTATATTGAATATAAAAATTAAATATTATAATTTAAAAAAAAGTGACAAAAGTGCAAGAGTCTTGCAGGTCGGTCTTGGTCTTGCGTAGTCTTGCACCCCTCGGTCTTGGTCTTGGTCTTGGGCATACCCGGTCTTGGTCTTGGTCTTGCAAGCGAGAAGGCGGTCTTGGTCTTGGTCTCGGTCTTGGTCTTGCTGCAAGACCAAGACCAAGACCGGTCTCGCTCATCACTAGTGCTGGTCTTAATCTCCAATTAACGTACGAAAATGTAGGAAATAGATTTTTTTTACATTTCAGCAAATTGCCCTGCTTGCAACATAACAATAAATTCTCCAAAACTCTAAGAAACGTTATGGGAATTAACTGCGGCATACTTGACTAACTAAATAATTTAAAAAAACTTTTTGGATACCATATCACCACCCACGTCTCAATTTCAACGAATACTATATTGTAAATATTCTGTAGTAATATGTTAAGTGCGTTTCAAATGATGAAAAGTTTTGCATGAAAAACTCTTGCCTAAAAATCGTCATAAATTCATTTTCAATGTTTGACAACAATGAAAATGGCATCAAGTTTTAAATGCGAAATTTTAAGAGCATTTCAAATGCACAAAACATATTTACTAGACTATTTTAAAAACAAAATATAATCAGATTTTATAAAAAGATTTAATTTATTAACAACTAAAAACTATTTTAAGTATTACAGTGAATAGAGAATTATATTATTGACATTTTTAACATTTTATTAAAAAGAATATTTTTTTTAACAAGTAAAATTATAACAGTTTAAATAATTACAGTAAAATGCACAATTATTATAAATAACGACGATTTTATTAGCCGAAGTAGATGTGGAAAAACTAGTACAGACTCTTGTATTAATGTTTTTTCGCGACTAGTTAATGACGACGGATGGTCATAACCTACACTCAGATTTTTTTGTTTTATTTTTTAGTTTATTTACTTGTGATGATTTTTATCCAGCTACAACTATGACCCAGTAGAAGCCACGCTTTTTTGAACCGTAATTTTAGTAAATTGCTCTCTTGCTACTCTTTCTTTAGCTTGCGCAGAAACTGAATATCATCCTAGGCAATGATTGGTGATTTTTTTGATTTGAAACACCAAGTCAATAATTTTTTTGTCCATTTCGCCCAACTGGGATAACTTTTTACCATTTTCCACCAATTGTCAGTTAGGATTTGTGGTTACAGAGAAACGTTGGTTTTTTAAAGAAGACTACTCGAGAAATTTTCTAAAAAATCTTACCGGGCATAAATCAGGGTTACTGTTATTACATATTAACTATTTTGAATCTGCACAGCGCTTGTCTCCTTCAGGAGTTGTTTTCGAGAAAATGGGATTGTATTTAATTCGGTTTGATTTATAATCTGAAGTGTCCAGCTACACTTTAAAAAAATTACACTTCATTTTGCACTTTCAGCTCCACGCCAGCTCGTAAGAAAAACAAACTTTTTTTGAAGCCCATTAGGTGTTACTTCGTTGCAAAAATTAACCATATTTTTTAAATTTTCACACGTAAAAACGGCGAAACTTTGCTTTCTTTTAGTTGACATTGCTTGCAATTCTTCCCTTTTAGCATTTCTGGCCTTTCTTGCTTGCTTATGAATTAATTTTTCGATTTTATACCTTATAAAAATTTGTCCATGAACAATTTTGCCGTAGTGTTCTATATGGTCTTTTCCGTTACTTTCTTGGCATATTATATGCTTAGTCGGTTGAAATCTGTTCTAGAAAATTATCAGAAGTTGTTCCTTTGTATCCCAAAGTAATAAAAAATAGAGTTAACTCACCAACGTTTTTCATGACTTAGTGCATTATTGGCATTGAAAACTAAACTCTTAGCTTTAAATATTTTTGTGTAAAAATAACCGACTATCAAGAGGACATTTTTTCAATGCAATTCTCGGTGTAACTTTGTGGACAATTTTCAACAAGTGTGCAATATTTACTGCTAGGTCAGTTCTCATTGGTTGATTTGTTTTAAATTCTATAACATTATTGGTTGAAATAATATTATATCCTTTTGCCCTAAGCGACCCAAAAGATCTGTCTGCCAAAAAAAGCATTAGCAGAATGCAAGCAAAACTGTAATCATGCATAAACAATTTTGAATCAAGTATTAAATGTAGTTTATTTTTATAAATAAAATTATGAGTGGATAAAAATATTGTTAAGATAACAAAAGTCAAAATTTTTGGAGAGCTGGGCATTTTAACTGTTATTGCCTGATAGTCTTTCTATGTTATTTAATTCCAAATTTTTCCTCGTAAATTTGGGACTGAAAATTAATTTGCTGCTGATTAATTGCTATTAATCAAAGTCACAATCAACACAATACACAATAATTGCCATTAATAAAGACAATCTCAATAAAAATTATTTGATTAACGAATACATTACTGGTCTGGTTTTATCTCTGTTAATCTAAATCTTTGGTAATTTTTTTTAAATTTAAGAAATTCTTGTAGTTTTTGGTATTAATATCTTACCAATAACTTACAGTTTAGACTCAAAACCACGATTAAGATCTTTAATGTTAATAATTGTTTTATTTGCATCCTGAAGCTTTATGCAAATACTAGCACGTCACATAAAAAACATTAATACGTGAAGCAACATAACAATATTTCATTTCAAGTATCGTTAATTTTTTCCTTATTTTGTAAAAACCCTTGCAGCTACATTCACAATAAACTATGATCTTAAATGTAGACGAAAAAAAACATTGTTTAGTTTAGGTACCTAAATTTCCAAATTAATGCTGTGCAGACCGTCAAACTCACGCATGCCATGGGTTCGCCATTACTGGTCTAGTATGTATTGCAAAATGTATAAGGACCTTTTGAATATTGTTTTAATATTAGGAGGGGATTAGCATTGTAACATATGAAAACAAAGGACATAATAATGATATACTTAGAAACTGGGTTCCTAAGACTTTGTTATGTTTTCTTTTTTTGATTAGGTAGAACATCAAAAATGTCGCGTGTGTATCTCGGTACTTAAAAAAAATGCAGAACTTTTCAGCGCGTCTTGTTTTTGGGTGTCGATATGCAAGTCTTTGTGGATGTCCACGTTTCATAACGCTTTATACGTACCAATGGTCTTAGCATATCTTATTGTTTTCTTTTGGAATATCTGGACCTTACTGTGGTTTATTTGGGCGGCTACATTGTATGTAAGAGTTAAATTATTTGTTTATAAATTAGGACTTGGTTGGAGAGTAAGTGTTTGCTGCCTGGGGCCAGGATAGAAAGGCATAACAAGTTTTTAAATAAGGGTGGATATTTTATTTTAAATGTGGGAAAGCCAGGAGATTTTTTTATCAAATAACAAGTGACGTCAGCATATACAGCTACTACAGCTACGCCCCAGTCTTCTAGTTTTGGGCTATCTTAAGTAAAAAGGATGGATAAAAGAGGACTCAAAAACGTCGCTTTACGGCACACCATCGAACATAATTCTGGGTGTAATATTTGTGTTATTTACTGCCATTAGAAAATCAATTGATTGTAAGCTGCTTAATTAAATTGGTAGTTTGTTTTGTAAAGAAGGGCTTTGTGCCAAAATTTTGGGGTCTAAGTAGATAATGGCTGTATGATGGTGGACTGTTCAAACTGTTTATACAGTGTTAGAAGACCCTTGTGAGCTGATGCTCGGTGGAGTAGTCGACCCGAAAGGAAACATCTTTGAGTAACTATTAATATGGTTACCTAGTTTTTGCCGCGACTTTTAACATGGTGGGTAAGAAACTTATGGGTCGTCAGTTTGCTAGAATTCTAAGATCTTTGGTTTAGGAATAAGTGTGATTTTGAATGAGAATCGTTGCTTAAACGACGAGCTTTAATCTTGCTGTCTAAAAAAATACTTTATATTTTCAAACCGAAAACGGTTACTTATAATCGTTTTTATGATGTAAGTGTATAAAGTACAATTTTAAGGCACAAATATAAAAGTTTTGCAGAATAGGCGTAGCGAGTATTGCAACTCACATGAGTTATAACGCACTTTTAACACAAATATTATACAATACTTTTTCTATAAACGCAATAATGCAGTTAAAAATGAAATAATTCAAATATTGGAAGATATAGTTTTACATAGCATCGTATATTAAAATTATTGAAGTTGGTATTTATTAATGAATTCTAACAACCGTTATTGATGCTGGTTTGTTACGGCATGTTTACTTCAAATTGGATACATCGTGTCAGTTTTAGCTCGTTTTAGTTTTTACCTAAAATCAACTGGAAATGAAAAAAATGTAGGAGAAAGTGTTGGTTGCACCGATCCATTCAAAGAGATAGATGAAGCGGCAAGTAGAGCATCGCTGGATGTACTGCCCAGGAAAGCCCGTATACAATATAATATTGCCTACAATAACTTTACGAATTGGTGTAAGGAGAAATGTGTTGCTGGAAAATATACCGAAAATATATCTCTTGCGTATTTTAAGAAAATAGCGAAGATTTGGAAAGCATCATCGTTATGGTCGACTCATTCAATGATCAACGCTATGCTACGCATAAACAATGACGTGGATATCAGTAAATTTTTTAAACTTATCGCTTATTTAAAGCGTCAAGGAGAGGGATACCAGCCCAAAAAATTAAAGATTCTGAGCAAATCGCAAATAGACCGGGTTGTGAAATGTGCACCTGATGATGAATATCTTCTGTTGAAAGTAGTTACCATTTTGAGAATTTTTTGTGCCTGTCGCAGGGAGGAGTTTTGTCAGTTGACTCTTGACGACTTGGAAGATATGGGCACGTCATTGATGATTCACATACGGAATACTAAAACCAAGGTATTACAAAATTTCACTATCGTTAAAAATGTTTTTTTGAATTATTATCGAAAGTAAGTATATCGGTCTTCGTCCAGTAAATGTAGAACATCGGAGACTTTTCCTAAAATATGCCTGTCGCAGGGAGGAGTTTTGTCAGTTGACTCTTGACGACTTGGAAGATATGGGCACGTCATTGATGATTCACATACGAGATACTAAAACCAAGGTATTACGAAATTTCACTATCGTTAAAAAAATTTATTTGGATTATTATCGAAAGTAAGTATATCGGTCTTCGTCCAGTAAATGTAGAACATCGGAGACTTTTCCTAAAATATGCGAAGGGTAAATCCCTGCTGCTAAAGCAAGATTTCTGCAGCTTCCAAATTCGATCCTCTATACGGGGGACTGTTTTTGCCGTTCTTCAGCGAGTTTACTTGCCGATGCTGGAGCAAATTTGACGACAACTAAGAGGCATGAGGGGTAAAAATCCTCTACCGTTGCTAAGGGATACATAGAAAATTCCTTGGAAAATAAGAACTCTATTGCCAGAAAACTACTTACAGTAAAAACAAGAGCAGCAGATCGTGCCTCAACGTCTACTGAGAATGCGGTTTTTTCTGTTTAATCCATCTCAACTACGAAAAATGCTAGATCCGTGGAAGGAGTTTGTTTTTCAAGTGGTTTACATTGTACAATTAATATAAATGTTAGTAAATAAATAAACGTTGACGTTACATCTTAAAGTTTAACATTTTACGTTTAACACTATTGCTCTAAAATGTTACTTTAAGGCACTAGTGCTTTAAAGTAACATTTTTAAGGCATCTAGATAGTGTTAAAAATTGAATTTTTAACACGTTTGTAGAAAAAAATTATTTAAAAATATCCCCATTAAATGCTGCTTCTGTTTACAGTGCACAAAATAAACGTAGACATGTTTTTAATATATCTTTATTAGTTAGCTTGCCCCAAGGTGTTCGTTTTGCAAACGACAGAGCTAGACATTTATTTACCTAAATAAGGTACACATAACTTAAATTTCAATTCCAGTTTTGATTATTATTGACTCAGATGTATTCTGGTATTACATTTTCTGTTTGTAAATGCCGCACCGTGCCGTCTTTGAAGTAGGTTGACTTTAATACACTTTATGCCTGCGTTTTCGGGGCATATTTCAACAGGTTGGAAATTCTTAGAAAAAAAGCGATATATTTTTTCAACAGTTTTATCTCTTTACATGTTTTAAACCATGATTTTTTTATTCGTTTTAGAAATTATAATGTAAAATGAAATTTTACATTTTAATTTGTGCCTTGAAATAGAGTTAATTGCATTTTTTGGTACCTGGACATCCTGGATGGAGATGGGGGCAAAATATGGCCTTTTAAAGTTTGAAAAAATTGACCTGTTTTATCGAAGCGAGTCGAACGGTTTTTTGCGAGAGTTGCATATTTACACATTTTTAAGGAGATGTTTATTAATATGATGTCTAATAATAAAAATTACTTCTTGCAATTTATTTTGATATTTAATTTGAAATTAAATTTATGTAAAAAACAATAAATTATTGTTTGGTTAATATTTGTAATAAAAAAATAATTGTTCTCACCACAAATAGGCTAAATATTCACTTTTAGAGCACAAATTATTATGTTTTAAAACAGCACTTTTTTATTTTGCTTACAGAATAGGATTTCTCAGTTGCACACATCTCGTTTTCAAAACTCTTGGACACTACACTTGTAAATTTATAACATATCCGCATTTTTTCCGATTTAAAAACAACCAAAAATGTCGCGGCCGTTGAACACGTATTTACAACTGACTACACAGGCTTCTAGTTAAGTAGCTCTGTTGACAATAATTGTTTTTTACATTTTTAACTGGGGGAAAAAATATTAATAATATTATTTATATTTTTTTAATTTGTAGATTAAAAAATTTCAAACTTAGTTTATTTTATTAGCAAATAAATCTATTAATTAGCGATTTAGACAAAAGTTTCAGGTTTTCAGAAATACTTGCTTTCAAAGTTCAAACTTTGATATCGTTTAGACAAAAATCTGTCAAGTTTTGACAAATATGTCATATGAACATTTTAACATGAATATATTGTTAAAATAGAACCACACTGCGATTATGAAAAATCAATATACAAAAAATTAACTGTTTATGTGTAGTAAGGCCCATTTTGACCAAATTTGGTATACGGGGGTTTTTCGGGGCGCTGATTACGAATCTGAAAAAATATTTTTTTGGCAACGTTTCGTTTTCGAGATATTCATCATCAAAGTTGAAAATCAAACTAACCTCATTTTCACTATATTCCCCCTTCTTTTTGTACACAATTCTTAATTTTTAAACTAAAGTGGCACACAATGTTTTATAAACACCTTTTAAAACATTGTATTTTTGTTTATTTTACACCTTTTTTCCATTAAATTGCGAACTTTCAAGTTCAAAGGCAGCAGCCATATTTGCTAGTCTATACATGGTTGCGGTCACGTTGGGGCGTGTGAAAGTGGATGTTTGCAATTAAATGAAAAAAAGGTGTAAATTAAATATAAAAAACAAGTTTTTAAAAGGTGTTTATGAAATATTGTGTACCTATGTAGTGTAAAATCAATAATTCTGTGCAAAAAGAAGGAGGACTAGTGTAAATAAGGTTAGTTTGATTTTCAACTTTGATGATGAATATCTCGAGAACGAAACGTTGCCAAAAAAAAATTCGTAATCAGCGCCCCAAAAAACCCCCGTATACCAAATTTGGTCAAAATCGGAGAGGAGGCAACTTTCGAGACAATTACCGCCCATTGTAATAACAAACCAATAAAATATAGCGAATGTTTGGAAAATACGTGTACTTTTATAGCATACATCTGAAGTGAAATTAGGTCGAAATAAGCCAACTTTTAGGTACCTAGTCAGATCCAATAAAATAATGGTTATTAATTGTATAGTAATGAAGTTATAAAAAAGTAAAAGTTTAATAGTAAACATTTTTTATGAATTTCTATATTACCAAAAGGACGTCAACCAATTTGGTTCCAAAAAGATATACTTAAGTTAATACGATTTAAATGTCCTTCGAAAAATGCGCAATTCGGTCCGATATTTAAAATAAAACTTACTTAAAATTAAAACCAGTTAGATTATGGGTTTTACCAACAAAGTGCATTGTAGTTAATATCTATGCCCATAATGGTAAGGAAATTTAGTTGTATTTTGATACTTCACTAGTATATTAAATCCAAGACAAAATTAAGATGAGTAGTTCTGCTAACTTAAGAAAAATTTAAAGTCAACGGGGCAAAATAGTATTAGTTTAGTTAGTATTAAATAAATTTATATTTACAAAGAACAATCAGAAATTACCTTTGGAAGAAACAAAGTGAAAGTGTATTAGAGATACGTGTAATGCTTACTTAAAACCTCTCGATTCTTTAACAGAATTCGCACGAATCTGAGTCAAAAAGTGGCATGGTTAGTTCTCGATAGTTATATTCATCATTCCTATAAATAGCTTTAGTTTATTTGCTTTATTTTTTTTTCTTGTAAATAATGTAGCCTAAGGAAACTTTTTTAAATCAACGGAATTTACAGGTACCTGGGCCAGAAAATGTACTGGTTAGTTCTGGTTGGTCACCATTCTTATTAGTAGGTTTTATCTGTTTGTTTTATTTTGTTTTTCTTGCAGATGATGTAGCGTTGCATAACTGTAACTGTAAAAGTGTAAATGGAAGTTCACTTGTTTTATATTTTGCGTCCAAATTTATAAAGTTTTTTATACATGAATTAAATACGGGGTGATTCAATAGGAAATGTCAATACTTCAGGTACGTAGCCAGGGTCCAAAAATAAACATAAAAGTCTATACAAATATAGGTCCGCAAGGCCTTCGTTTCCGAAATAAAGAGTGTTAAAATTTTTATTATAAATATCAGAAACGGTTGCTCATATCAACTTTTAACAGGTAAACCTTTTTGACGTAAAAATGACAAAACAATTATTTAATTTACTGAAAAATGATATACAGGGCAGGGCCAAAAAGTTGTGATTGTAAAAAGACGTGTAGGTGGCACCCCCTACAAGTAAGAGCAGTACTAAGATTAGGTTCGAATCCATCATGCCAAAAAACCCCCGGATACCAATTTTTACTCCAATATTTACATTATCATAGATTTTATTTAAAAAATAGAAAAATTAAATAAAAACTTATTTGAAATTGAACATCCTATATTAAGTTCGAATAGAGACGAGCGAAATTTAGGCACCATACCTGATCTCTCGGGTCGAAATGAACAACGCCCTATTAAAATATCATCGATCAAAAATTTATTGACGCAAATTTTAAAAATCCGCCATGAAAAAAGAATTTAAAATTAAACTAAGAATTATTTTTATTTTAAACCTTTCTACAGAAAGCTAGGGATAAATAAAAATATAAAACAAATTAAGAGCGCTTGAGAATATAAGTGCACTTTCAGTAGACTCAAATTTATTTTAGTACGGTTTATCAGTTTTTTAAATTACAATTACAAGTTGATTCATTACTCTATTATTTGTTTTTATGCAATAAAATTTTCCATTAAACCATTATTTATTGAAACAAAAATGATTTTTCTGTAATCCCGTTGGAAACATCAATCGAATTGTTTTTAATGCGCTTTTAGCAAAAAGTTAAAATTTATAATTTTACTGTAGCCAGTAAAATGCGCACCAATCAAATAAAAGTAGAGGGAAAATTAAAAATTATATTGTTTGTTTTATGTGAAACAAATAAATCCCATCATAAATATCTATAACGCAATGATAAAAATTACTTTTTTTAAAAAGTTTAAATTAAAGCACTGTTGGCCAATGATTGGTTTTTTGTCGAAAGGTATGAAATAATAAAGAAATGAACCTATTTAAAAAAAATGTTTTAAGTAAAAGGGTCCGAGGGATCTATTTATATTTGGAGCCTTAAATTGACTTTATTGTTTTTAAAAATGGTCTTCGTTAAAATCTATACTTCCTTGCACGTGTTTAAACCAGTTGAAACATTATTTCCATTTCTTCAGCCATCTCCAAAACATTTTTTGGATACATCTTTTTCTTTTACACTCGTAAATTATTGTCCACTTGGTGCCAAATCAAATCTCTTTTGTGAATAACCCATTAATTCGGTCTGTTGAGTGCTTCAATAGTAGAGTCCGACCGAAACTGGTTTTCCGGCCGAAACCGAAGCCGAATATTCGGCCGTGGCTTCAGTTTTGGCCGAAACCGAAACTCAGGTGGTCAATTATAAAATTTCTTAAAATACTGAAATTTGGTGCATTTTACCCATTATTCTGCATTAATTAGGAAATGAAATGGAAACACAGTATATTAACTTTGTTGTAATCATTTATTTTAATTTTATCTTTTAGGTACCTTTTATAAAAAAAAAACTTATATGTTATCAGTTTCATCAAAACATAACCTCTAAAGAATGTTTGCGTCGGGCGATAACGCACTGACTAAGTTGTGTTGCTACAGAGCTATCCGAACGGAGCACTTGCCGCGAGAAACGAAGTTAGGCGAGCGTGCACGACAACTTCCGAAATCAGTTTCGGTAAAAGTTTTCGGCAATTTTGGCCGAAACCAAAACTGCCGCCGAAACTTGATTTTTGGCCCAAACCAAAACCGAAACCGAACTTTCGGTCCGACACTATATAAATAGTTGGTTGTTAGAAGAAATGTGTGAGGGTTAGCATTGCTTTAATGAAGAGTAATCCGACTGCGCTTTATTGTACTTCATTTTAACGAAGACTTGGGATAAACAAATGTTTGTGTACCATTTCAAATTGACCGTTTTACGTTTCTCTAAAGAAACTATTGCCATATGACTAGCTTTTTTAAAGGTACCATTTTTTTAAGGTGCTTCAAGAACAGACAACTTTTGTTGGATTTGGTTCATCATAATATACCCATACAATCAACGGCTGTTACGTTTTTTAAAGCACCGCCATTGTATTTCTTAAGCATTTGTTTGCACCAGTAGACACGAAAATCTTTTTAGGATTTTGATAGGTTAAGTGGGATCCAGCTTTTTCATAAATTAATGCCTAAGGTTGCCTCAGTCTTACAGTTGATCACGTGGCCATCTTGCATTGTTAGTTTTTACACAGCATCAATGTTTTCTGACATCACTGATTTTGGACGACCATCACGACTTTGACAGGTAAAAAATCAACTTTTTTCGCAAATTCAAAAATAAACACTTTTTTACTAAATAGTACAGTGGATGGGGAGAAAAAAGCTGTTTGACCTCGGATTTTTTTGTACGGTTTCAATTTTTATGAAAATTTGGAATTAATTTGCTTTTACCCTCTAGATCAAAGCTTATATATGCTTAGGGTGTGCTTTTTATTTTTAGGGTAAAAACCACCCCTTATGCTAAAAAATTAAAAAACCATAGAAAAAGACCTTACATAAATTAAAATCATAGCTAAATTTGTAGAATGAATCTATTTTTATGTTGTGAGTTATATCTAACATTATATTTTAACGTTTCAACCCTTAAAAATCACCCTTAATAACGAAATCTAAAAAAAAAATTTTTTCATTTTAAAATTATTTAATAACGCTTTTATTGTAGTAAAAAAATATTTTAACAGTTTACGGTATAATAACTATTTAACTACCATAACTCAACCTTTAAATAACCACCCTTTAGATTTACAAAAAAATATATTTTTTTTTTGACAAATTAAAACGATTTGATAATAAATAATATTTATAGTCCCGGAAATGAAGATAAAAAATTGCAAAACCTCGCAATTTTTGTGTCCTACATCGATTTGTATAAAAATTTGAAATTGGGCGCTTCGAACCATCTACTTTAAATTCTTTTTCATGGTGATGTGCGCTGTTTGTTTTTTAAGGGTAAAAACTACCCCTAATTGTCAAAACTTAGGGAAAAACATTTTAAACCTTAGGATGAGTAAAATTTGGTTAAGATTAGTTGATTAATGATTGTTTTATGCTTTAGAATACAATTTTAAAATATTTCAACCATTAAAATTTAACCCTTGTTAGAGCTTATAAATTAAAAAAAATATTTACCCTAAAAAAATGATTAATATACCATAGTGATTAAATTTTAGAATGCTGTTGCTTTAAATATGTACTAATTTTATTTTCCAACTTTTTGACCCTTATAAATCAACCCTTATTATAGCTTAATTAAAAAAAAATATCCCCAAAAAATTAATAGCTTGACAGATTTAATAATTAAAAATATTACTGCCTGAAATATTATCAATTTCATTTTTTTGCAAATTTTCAATTCTTATTAAACCACTCTTTACAACTTTGCAATTCTTATAATCCAATATAATAGATATAAATAGGAAAAAAAGGAGAATTGCATACAAAAATTATACCGGATAAAGTAAAAAAGTTAATTGTTTTTTTAAACATAGCTCCTTTAGTTTTAATGATAGAAAGTTTGTTAAAAAATAATTTTGTAGGGTTTTTTAAGAACTACAAAAGTATGTAAATCAAATCCTTTTTAATCCCTTAGTTTTAAAATGGGATGAGTTTAAAGGGCTAGAATAAGGTGGTGCTCGCTCGTAAATAGAGGCTTTAAACGGCCATATCTAGCCAAATATTTATTGTACAGAAAAATATATAAAATAAAAAGTCTTTGTTCTCGAAAAAGCTATAATTCGGTCCACTAGCATTTTTGTCGTATCTCCAGTATTGTTGGAGTTATTTTGAAGAAAATGGCTATTTTTACGAAATTGCGGAAAACCGTTTTTCACTTTAAGCTCCAATTTTTTTTTAAATTAAGCATTTTAATTTGTTTAAACTTCTAGAATGTATTAATAATGCATATATAAAAAGAATTGCAGAACGGTACAGATTTATTTTAATCAAGAAGGGAAGTAGGGGGTTGTTTTTAATGATCTTTTCGTAGAAAAAAGTAGGGACCGACCTTATTTTTATCATAACTCGCTGCTTCATGCTAAAAACTCTTTTTTTTTTTAAAGAAAGGTCTTATTATATACTTTAATAAAGACCTTATATATTTTCCTTGAAAAATGCATACTTTTCCCGCTATTTGACTTTGAATCTTTTGACATTTTAACATTTGACGAACAAAAGCTAACCATTAACAAGCCGTAGCTCGGTCTGTATTGGTTGTAGAGAAATCATAAAAAAAACTTTTTTTCTAGTTTTTTTTATAAGCTACCATTTTGCTCTTTACAGGTTTTTTGATAAAATACATATTTTTAGAGTTATTCGTGAAAACCCCATTAAAAACGTCGTTTTTTTCTTCAAAAAACTTTTTACTTTCAATTGCAAATAACTCGAAAAATATTAGTTTTACGCAAAAAATATATGGAACATTTTTTAATTAAAATTACTTTCTTTATCGATTTCTGTAGTTTAAATGTAATAAAAAAATTTCATCCCCAAGATGGTGTGGCAACGACCCCTTGGATAAAAGCACACCTCGGCACGATATAAACTTTAATCCTTGGGCCATTCCCTACCCTCTGTGCGGGCCAAAAAAATTCTAGCCAAAATGCCTCCTCTCCTGTGCTAAAAGTGTCCCCTTGAGGCCAATACTTCTCAACTATGGGGAAAGGCAGTATCTACCAAAAAATCTAAAACTGAGTTTTTGGCACCTTTGCATACGTAGGATTGTTTTACACCTACTTTAGAGAAGCAGTACATTATTGTTAATTCAATAAAAAATAAAATCAAAAATCATTTTTTGCCATTAAGAAATTTTAATAAATAAAAATGCATAGAAGTAGTTTGTTAAAAATATAAATGCTTTAAAATATTATTTTTCTTTTATTCTATAGTAACTTCGTTTTTAAATTGTACTTGTGCTTACTAGACTTTACTCTTATAAAAGGGATATTAGTAAATATAAAAAGTTTTTGCTGTTTTTCCACAAAGAGACTCCGATATTTACATTAAATTTTATTGACAACATTGTAAAAAGTCTGTTGAATTGTGGAAGCCAATATTTTTATTAAAATATTAGGTACAAATTGTAAGCAGATGCTAAAGTTAAATCCACTTGCATGTGGATGTAAATTTTAAATTTTACAATCTTTCTATACTTGTATAGGTCACCCGTAATGAGCTACCCTTAAAAATATTACTGGTAAATATACCTGGAATATACAGTGTGTACATAAAATATGAAAAAAGTTCATCATTTGCAAAAAAAAAATTCCTCGCACAGCTAAATAATAATTTTACATTGCGCATATTTTGACATAAAATATAAATATACAGGGTGACTCATGTAGTAAATATGACGTCATCGACGATTTTTTCAAATAGAAACCCCCATATTTTATCGCAGATTTATAATCTCCAGGAAGAGCATTTTAAAAACATAAAACATTTATGGTTTTAGATGGCAGTTTCGTAGTTACAGGGTTATAAAGAAATGTATACATAATGTATAGAACATATTCATTATATTGTTAAAGCAAAGAAACATGGAAAATTTCCTCGAACACGTAAACGATAATTTTGCATTGTGCATTTTTTACATAAAATAAAAATATACAGGGTGCCTCGTATAGTAGATATTATGTCATTGACGATTTGTTTAAAACAAAACCCCCATATTTTATTGCAGATAACCCCCAAGAACAGCTGATTCTCAAAATAAAGAGTCTAATAACTTTAATTGCTAGTTTTGTAGGTACAGAGTCTTTTCTTTTTTGCTTTTTTCTTAATTTTGTGTAAATGGGTAAGGAATACTTGAAATCGCTCTTTATAATATTTATTTATTATTTATAATACAACTACCCAGACAGAGTTTTCCAATTGTAGGGTAGGAAATTCGACATAAATATTTACAGACAGATAATATTGATAATAAAATACAGTGTTTAACAATAGTTACCAAAGATAATTAAAGAACAGTTTTCAAATATACACACTTTGTAAATTATAATCACTTTTCTTTTATATTTTTAGACCAGAAATAATCAATTAACATTTAAATAAAAGCTTAGTAATTTAAATAAACTACAAGAAAAAATATCAAGATAATGCTTTCTTTTTTCATACTTTCTACACATTACATGAATGGGCGAAAAAATAAGTAGGTTTGTTCGTGGAACTGGCAAATAAAAAAAAATGACTAATTCGAGTCTGTAGGGACGGCACGTGAAATATAATTTTACTTAAATTATCAGGACAATCTATTTTATTGTTTAATAATTTATGAAGAAAAATAATTAAAGAGTATTCTCTACCTCTTGAAAGAGTCACTAAGTTAAATTTATAAAACAAAACATCATTTGGAAATCCAGTAGGTGGATAAGTACCATCAAGTTTAAACCAAAGATATTTTGCAAAACGTCTCTGAATCTTTTCTAAGCTACTATAATGAACTTCATAGGCCGGGTACCAAATAAGAGAGCCATACTCCACCTTAGAACGCACAAAGGCATTAAACAGAACAATTAACGACTATACAGGGTGTCCCAGAATATGTGGGCAATCTCTCGGAATCTAATAGAAAACATAAAAATATTATGACAAGTTCCCATAAACTTTTTTCCTATGTGCCTCCCCTACGGAGATACAGGTACATAACGGACGCCCCTGAAAATCGTTTTTGTTTAAATAACTTTTTAAATACTAGGCGTAATTTAATATCTTTTTAATATGATGGTTACTAGATAAGTCTTCTTAAATGAACCCATTAAATCATATTTGGCTTATTTAGTTTGCCAGGGACGGACTAGCTCTGACACAATAATAGCAATTTTTTAACACCCTGTATGATAAAGGCTCAACAATATTATTTTTGGATAGCTTTAACCTTAAACAAAAAAAGGTACTTTTGATTTACATCGATAAAATCAACTGTTTACGAGAAATAAAATATCATGATTGGTAATTTTTTTAAAATTATACAGGGTGTTTTCTAATTGTACGTTAATATTAGGGGAATCAATTTTTGGGTCCATTTTAAGAAGAAAACTTTATATAAACGTATGTCCTAAACGTCTTAACTTCTGAGATACAGGGTGGTAAAATTTTCAAAAATAAATCATTAATTATTAAAATTTGTAATACCACTTTAGATATTTTAATAATATATGGCATACATGTACTATGTATCAAGAAGCATTTTTTAGTGTGCCACATTTTTTTTTATTTGCCAAAATAGGCAGGTCAAATTCTGTACGAACGCCACTGGTGGAAATTAAAAAAAATGTGGTACACTAAAAAAGGCTTCTTGATACATAGTACTTATATGCAAAATTTTATTAAAATATCTAAAGTTATTACAGGTTTTAATAATAAATTTTTTAAATTTACCACCCTGTATCTCAAAGTTAAGACGTTTGGGACATACGTTCATATGTTTTCTTCTTAAAATGGACCCAAAAATTGTTTCCTAATATTAACTACAATTAGAAAACACCCTGTATAATGTAAAAAAATTCCAACCATTATTTTATTTCTCGTAAACAGTTGCTATCGATGTCAATCAAATATTTTTTTAGTTTAAGGTTAAACTATTAAAATAATATTGTTATTATTATACAGGGTGTTAAAAAATTGCTTTGTGCAGCTATTTGGCAAATAAGCCAAATAAATGGGTTCATTTTAAGAAGACTTATCTAGTAACCATTATATTAAAAAAAAATTAAAACGCCTAGTATTAAAAGTTATTTCAACAAAAACGATTTTCAGGGGCGTCCGTTATGTGCCTGTATCTCCGTAGGGGGGTCATGGAAAATATGGAACTTTCAAATATTTTTAGGTTTTCTATTAGATTCCAGGATTGCCCACATAGGGTATTCACTAAAGTCCCTTGAATTACGCAAAATAAAGCCCAAGCTTCTATAAGAACTTAACACAATTTCATTAATATGATTTACAAAAGACAACTTAGCATCAAAAGTGATTCCCAATTCCCTGTATATATAAAATTTATGTTAAAAAATGTGCAATTCAAAATTACTACTTACATGTTCAAGAAAATTTTCAATGTTTTTTGCTTTAATAAATAATTAATTTGTTCCATATATTATGTACACAATTCTTTAACACCCTTTAACTACGAAACTGTCACCTAAAACCATAAGTGTTTCATGGTTTTTAAATCGGCTCTTCTTGGAGATTATAAATCTGCAATAAGATATGGTGATTTCTATTTAAAAAATCATCGATGGCATCATATCTACTACAAAAGTCACCCTGTATATTTATATTTTGTGTCAAAAAATGCGCATTTTATTGATATGTTTGAGGAAAGGTTTAATTTTTTTTGCTTAAGCAAATAATGAATTTGTTCCATACTTTGTGTACACAATGTATAAACATTTTAAAATTAAATATTTAGTTTTATAAATCTTTTATCAAATAAGTAATTTTTGTATCAAAATATTTTCGTCAATACTGTTAGTAGGTATAGGCGGTGGAAAATTTAGCATTTATTTTTATCGCAATGCATTTCCGTACAGTAAGCTGCTACCTGGAAGTTAGGTGATAAAGCGAAATATACGGTTCTCTGGAAATTGAAAAAGACCGAAAGTAGTTTTTGCTGTTTTACTTTCTTTGCCACTATCTAGCAAGTTAGTTTGTTTTGGAAATCAGTTTCAAAGTTGGTCGTGATCAGAATCCAGAAACTGTTTAGCCTTTGAATTCTTTTAGCTTCCGTATTAATCGAGGAATAGACTAGATTCCGAAAATTCTGGCCTATTTAAAACGCTTTTGATCAAGACTTATTTTAGTAAATTAAGTCATGCCGTAAGAACTAACTACATTATAATTAGTAATCAAAAAATTTTATTTATTTGTAGTAAAAAAATTATTATTTTTTTTAATAACAAGTAACAAAATGTAGCTAATCCATCGTTAAATATGTTCAATTAATTTAATATTTAAATGACGAATTATGAAATAATTATGTATTTAAGGACCGTGGCGTAAAAATAAGTATCCAGGAGATAAAATTTTATAATTTTTTAAGGAAAATGATTATATCCGCTTATATAGCGTCATAACGCAAAAAAATGACAAAAAGTTTAGTTAGTTTAGTTTCACAATACTACAAAATCCTATATGTCGAGTTTCTCGTGTTTTTTTTATATTTCGGGATAGTCTAGGAATACTTAAAGCCTAAGTAGTTATATTATATAATTACTGAATTTAAAACAATCTGGAAATTTGCTCAATACAAGTGGACATATGACATGCTGTAACTTAATTGTTTATGTTCCCGTAGTATTTTTAAACTGGATAATATTTTTATACTGCTAAAATTACTCCTTATAAACAATATATTTACAACTTATCATTTCTTTCTTGTTAGACTGTCACGACTTTGAAATTTTTTTAAATAAAATAAAGACAAAAAAGTGTTAAAACTAATTTCAAACGCCCTTTTTCTCGATACTTTGCTTTTTTAAGTTATGACACCATTTTAGCGAAGGTAAAATATGTTAATATCCAGGTTAAGTGACAATCAAGACGATAGTAAAAAACATTGACATTCTTTACATGATTCCTAATTTGTTTTATATATTGTAACCATGTAATTTGACCTCAAAGTCACATTCGTAAACACAGAAAAAACCAAGAGTCTAAATTTACGTCAAGTAATATTAGGGTCTTAATAAAAAGGTAATTTAAAAAATATTAAATCCAGCAAAAAATAAACTATAAATAACATAAAATATATAATATAGTATAATATATATATATATATATATATATATATATATATATATATATATATATATATATATATATATATATATATATATATATATATATATATATATATATATATATATATATATATATATATATATATATATATATATAATTAATAATACTTCAGAAGTGAACCATTATTTTATATTGCTTTCTTGCCGATGGGCTATTCAGAAGAACAAAAAAATCGCCATTGTGCGTCTTTTTAATGGCAACAATAATAATGTGACGACAGTGGAAAGAGAATATTACATATTATATCCTTAACAACGGGTATATCATCTATAGAAACTATTAAATACAGAGTAAGAAAGTTTAGTGACCGGAAAAGCTTAAAAATAAAGAAAAGGACTGTAGCACAAAATGAAAGCTAGCATTTGGCTATTCTTGTTTTTTCCACCATAATTATTATACTTTTTCTATAGGACTAGCAATAACTACTTTTATTAATTTTAGAAAAACATGAAATAGCAATCTTGGATGCGGCATCTAAACTTAATAGAAAAGATTATAAAATTTATTTAACTTTAAAATTTTACAAATTCATGTCAGTCCAAAATCTTTTCTAAACAGAACATGCAGGACCGACCTGAGTATGCATTGGAAATAGCTAGGTTTATGCAGCGGGATCCAGATTATTTAAATTAAATTATTTTTACCGACGAGTTTTCCTCCACTATAGCAGGAATGTTTAATTGTAAGAATAAACATTACTGGTCCAGAGAAAACCCTCACCAAATTAAGCAACATAACAATTTTATTGTTTCCATATAAAACTGTTTTGTTATTTATAATTTTAGCTAAAATATCTTAAAATGATAAACTTTAACCTTTTACGATAACAAGACGTCAAATTTATCCTAACAATTTTATTGTTTCCATTGCTTTCTTGATTCTAATATGATTTTTTTTTTCAATTTATTTATAATTTAAGCTAAAATATCTTAAATATGGTTCATTTAAATATCATCAATTTATATATATTTGAAATAAAAAAACATCTTCCGTTGTAGCGCATAATATAGAGGACGTTTTATTTAAAAAATTAAAGTTGCCCATATTTTTCCATTTCTTTAATGCGGTATTTTTTACTGATAATTTCAAAATATAATATGGAAAAAAACCTACAATTTTTATATAAAACATCCTTTTCACCTTCAAAAATAAAGGCTCCAGATGCCACGTAAATATAATTAAAGACCCTGTACAAACATATATACAAACATACATACAACAAACAAACAAACATACATACAAGCATACACACAAACATACATACAAAAATACATACAAATATATGAACAAACATTCATATAACATGCATACAAACATCCATACAAACATACATACAAACATACTTTCAAACATACACACAAGCATACATACAAGCATACATAGCGACACACATACAACTATAAAATTGTGTATATTTGTTTAGATGCCCTAATAGATTATCATATTTAAATATTTTGCAATTTCAATAATATTACACACATACGAGTCAAATTAATAACCTTCTTTTTGAAGTCGGTTAAAAGTATGGAGAAAAGTAAAGAGCAATACATCAATCGCCCAATGCACTTATTAGACTTCCCGTTTATTGAAATAGATTTAGCTATAACCACTTACATGTAAATTTTCTTGCCACCTTGTCTGTGATAACAATTCGTGCACTTACCTGAAAAATAAAAAAAAACCATTGGTAAAATTTAAAATATTTTAATGAATTTACATGGAGTGTCTTAAATAAGCACTACACAATTTGCCTTATTTTCTATTTTTCTAATCATTTTAGGTAGAGTTAAAATTTTGGAAACACAGTTTTTAATTTAACCCAGTGGCGCCTGTTGCTAACGTTTTGTGCAAACGCTACTACTTCTTTTAAAGAACTTGCTAAGTTTTAAAGATGCGAAGGAATAATGCAAAATATTTATCGCCTTTCCTTATTATATTAAAACAGCCTCTTTTTGGTGTGTAAGACACTTATCAAGGCAAAATAATATTAAAAAACATTATATCCTCAAGCCACTTGGGGTGTCAGATCTGGCAGGTTCTAAACTTTTAAAATAAATCACTCTTGAGACACTTAAACGGACTACAAAAAAGTTGTCATTTTACTTTTGAACGTATTCTTAGATTTAGGTAATTTTTTATGTGTAACAACGTTTTGCACATAATTTTTTTTATAGAATGGTAAACTACAATTCACTTTTGAATATTATACCGGGTGTTGCTCCATCGAGCGGGACATAGGGAATCCCATGTAAATTTTGAAGTGGTCCAATATTGGCTCCCCTAATTATTTTAGAAGAAAATATTATTAGGATTTTTTAAAGAGCACGAAAAGTTGTACCCAGTGTACAAATTTCAGCTCTTCTCAGTACGCCACCTAAGAGATAAATGCTAAAATAAGTTACGAATCTCCTATCTTCTTACGCGCCCTGTATTATTGGAAGTTTATAATAAAATACCAGAAAAATTATTTAACCTCTTAGTCTCAAGTTGTCAGATCAATGTCACATCATTTTTAAATAATGAACTACTCAAATCAAGAAAAAGTCACTATTATAAAATGGTTTTATCAGAGAAATAGTTATCGAAGAGTAGCGGACATGTTTGCAGCCTATTTTCCCAAAAGGCCAATACCAAGTAAATCGACAATAGAACGGACGATAAAAAAATTTGAAACTACAGGCACAGTAATCAATAATTGCAAATGTGAAGAAAATCGACGTGAAAATCAGAGACAAATTGTACACAACGAGAGGGATTTAGACGTGATACTTTGTGTAGAGGAGGCCGAAGGAAACATTAGCACGAGACAACTGGAGGAATTTTAAAAAGATGTAAATACCACGCTTACAAATACGAAAGACACCAAGAATTAAGAGACGGAGACGAAATACGACGACAGGAATTTTGCTTTGAGATGATGGAGAGGACAAACACTGACAGAGGTTTTTTACAAAATATTTGCTTTACTGACGAATGCACTTTTACATTGAACAACGAACCCAACATTCAAAATTGCCGGTACTGGAGTAACGAAAACCAAAATCGATTTGTTGAGACAAGGACTCAATATCCACAAAAAATAATGTTTTGGCGGAAATTTTCGGCCACCATATCCTTGGACCATTTTTCCTTGACCGAAATTTGATTGCGGAGTACTTTCTGGAACTTTTAGAGGAACAAATTTTGCCTGCTTTGAACAACCTTGCTCGTGAAAATCAAGAGATTTGGTATCAAATGGATGGCTGCCCAGCACACAGTACCAGAGCTGTGCGCGAATACTTGAACAACGCATTTAATAACGACATCATAGGCCCGAACCACGCAATATCTTGGCCAGCCAGGTCTCCGGATCTTTCGCCAAACGATTTTTTTCTATGGAGACATTTAAAAACTAAGCTTTATACCAATAAAAAATATGAAAATTTAGACCAACTAAGGAATGCTATTTCCGCTGAATGTGCCAGAATATCGATGTACCAACTAGCCAACGTAAGAAATAAGTTTTATAATCGTTTGGGTTATTGTCTGGCGGTTAATGGAGGAATATTTGAGCGTTTGATTAAATCCTGATATTTTCGTCATAAATTGATTTCTAAATGTAGACAAATTTGTTTAATTGTCTTGCGTAACTGTGAGTGCATGTGTTGGAATTAGCTGTAAACTAAAATGAAATGCGAGGATTCTTTGAAATTCCGTATAAAATTTTCAGTTTTGGAATGACATTATAAATTAATGATCAAATTTCACTGATAAATCGATATGGTGTTTTTATTATTGATTTCTAGAGTACAGGGTGCATAATGAGATACTACGTTGCAGAAGTATTTAAGCAGTTTACTCTTTACTGGTTGGTTGAAAAATGCTCAAATTTTCATTTTAGGTGGAACTAATTGTGCTCTTCAATAAATCCTAATAGCATTTTTTTTCTAAAATAATTAGGGGAGCCAATATTTGACTACTTCAAAATTTACATGGGATTCCCTATGTCCCGCTCGGCAAAGCAACACCCGGTATAAAGGCAAATCAACTCGAATTTTTTTTACAAATTTTTAAGGCATTCTGTACAAATGTGTTACTTCAAAAAAGGTTAGGTAAATCAATAACATATTTTGGCTTTTCCTATAAATCTTTCAAGTGGCGACTATTTTTTGACTCATAAAGAAAAGTCCAAGGATAGTTAGTTTTATTGTTTATTGAAAACGAACATCCATCTGTTCCCGTGGGTTATGTCGTAAATATAAAAAAATCAGTAAAACATGCGTAAGTATAATGCTTTTAAGCATAAAATATAAAGATCATAAATGGAATACCTGTGCCGATCAAAAAAAATTTAACTACTCTACTACCCTGAACTGCAGCATGGCTACACCAAATGTTGTTTTTTTTTAAGGAAATGGGACAATAGACCCAAAAATCAAATTGTGTCGGTAAAAAAATGGCCGTTCCGTGAAAACACTGTACCCGGTATGAAAAATGTCGCTAATGAAGTCTTAGTAGGCACAAAATTTATTTACCTCCTTTGTGACATAAAACTAGGGTTAACAAAAATTTTTGTTAAATCCTTAAGCAAAAAAATTTTTTTTTACTTTGTACTGAAGTTGCACCTTTAGACAAAACTTAATGAAGGAATTTTTATTCGGTTGCAAATACGGGAACATTTTAAAAACGAAAACCTATAGTTTTGGCACAAAATTGCCTTCAAAAATGTATACAACATCTTCCTAGGTAACAAAAAATCGGAGAACTACATAGATCTAGCTGAAGAACTTATCAAGTCTACAAGTAGTAACGTTGCAGCATGTCACTTAAGCTACATTTTCTTCATTATTATTGGAAATTCTTTCCTGAAAATTTAAGTGCCGTTTTAGTTGAACAAATATTTTACCAGCAAATGGCTCAAATGAATAAGCGGTATGTATAGTATAAAATGGAACCCAAGTGGACTACCGTTGGACCCTCAAAGATGAACCGATTCATTTGAATACAAGGGAAAAAGGCAAAAAGTAACTTGTACTTTCTGATACAAAATAAAGTACACAGATTAAGAAAAACTAATTTAGCTTCTTTTAATCTTTAAAAATTCACTAGATTGCTTATGTCTTGAGTTTCTTATATTTAATATTTTTCTTACTTTCTCTACAACCTGGTAAGTGATTGGTTACATGCTTATATTTGACTTTAACACATAAAAAAAGTACAAAAAACTCAAAAACTTATTAAGGGGCAACAAATATCTAAAACGCAATACAGTAATTTAATTCTGGATTCAACCCTTTTTATTAATATTAAAGATAACCTACAATAAATCAATCAATTAATTAAATATAACGTATTTGCGAAAAAGCGAAATAAATAATTCATTGAATAAAATGGGATACTTTCGTTATCTTTCTGGATTTAATTAAAAAGTAATTAAATTAAAAAACTCGAAAAATATTTACGTTATTTAACAGCGCCGGCAAGCAAAATAGATAATTGGTAAGTCACAAATAAACTTAATTAGTACTATGGATTTTAACTGTGTGCATGTAAAAATGCATTGAATAATGCAGGTGCATAGTTGCATTTGCATTATTTTTGCTGTTGGCTTTCTATTTAATAAAAATTTAACCTGAAATAAACGTGGAATTTTGTAAATACTAAGTGGCATAAATAATGAGTCATCTAAAATCGTTTATTAGGTTATATTAAAAATTCACATATTGCTTGCTATCGTAAAAGAATAAGTTAATAAAATTATTTGAAAGGTATTTCTTTTTATTATTATCTTGATGAACTATGGGTTTATCAGTGCAAACATGTTTGGTTCTTTATTAAGGATGTTTGGGAGGTACAATCGGAGACAAAAGTACTAAAATCTAGAAATTCGTGAATAATTACGTTATATTGCATAGTATTAAGTAAATAATTAATAAGGAAGTAGGGTAGGTAGCTAGGTTTAAAGTGAGTGGACTTTTTACGCCCTCCACTGCGACCGCTCGGTCTATTGTGGCACACACCTTTTTATATTTCTCCCAATAGGATCAGACTCTAATGAATCCGATACAATTGGGAGAGAGTTCTTACATCTCCTCTTACTCGTGTAGCTACCGAACACAAGCACAATATGTGTTCCGATGTGTTCTGATGTCCCTGTCTCCTGAAGAGTATGACGAGCAGACGATTAGATCCGTCATGCCCTCCTTCCCGGTACAGTGAACAGTGGTAGCTTCCTAGGCCCTTGCTTACCCTATAAAAGGCTCGTTTCTGTTAAAGCCGCCTTCTGTTTGGATTCAGGATCCCTTCCTAAGCACCTGTTTGTTCGGATTGATTAGCCTTCCCGTGAAACAGCGCCGGTGACTTCAGGGCACCTTCGAAACGATTCACCGTTTCGTCGGCACACTTTGTCTGTTGACCTTGAGTGGCTCCTCTCGAAACGGATTTATCTGTTTCGGTCAGCGCACCATTGTCACGTTTTTCCTATGAAAGCGGTTCTGTTCACTTTCTGTTTGGAGTAAGAGAAATGTATAAAGTTTACCAGAAAATTGAAAATTACTATAAAAATTCCAAATCATTCCAGCCGTTAAAAAGTTATTGTAATTTAAAAAAAATTACACGTAATCTAATGGCGATGTGCTGACTAAGCAGATTAAATTCAATTTTTGTAGTAAAAAAAAGCTACCAAAAATTCCAAACTTTCATAAAATGTGAAGTGAACTTTGAACTACTACTAAAATTAAATTTAATCTGCTTGGTCAGCGAATCGCCGTTAGATTACGTGTAATTTTTTATTTTAATTACAATAACTTTTTAATGGCTTAGTGGAATGATTTGGAATTTTTATAGGGGTTTCAGCATTAAATAAAGAACTAATTTAATTTTTTTTCTCGTAGCATTATGGATTAACCTCCCAAACATCCTTAATTGTTTTTGTTATTTTGTTCTAAATTTTTTGGAAAATTTTCAATTTTCTAGTAAACTTTATACATTTCTCTTACTCCCTTACTATTATTTACTTAATAGTATGCAATATAACGTAATTATTCACGAATTTCTAGATTTTATTATTTTGTCTCCGATTGTACCTCCCAAACATCCTAAGTGACTTTTCTGCGTTGAATATAATTATAATTAGTTACTTCTTCCAGTTTGGCTAAAAGAGTGATGTGGACTAAGACCGAGTCGAGTGTTATTATGGTGCTCGAGTATTTTAGTATTTGTTTAAAAAATATTCGTATAATTTAATTCTGGGTTTAACTTTTTTAAATATTAAGATAACCTACAATAAATCGAATAATTAATTAAATTTAACGTATTTGGAAAAACAGAAATAAACAATTTATCGAATAAAATGGAATACTTTCGTTATTTTTCTGGATTTAGTTAAAAAGCAATTAAAATTTAAAACTCGAAAATAATTCAAATGTAAAGTGAGGCAACAAAATAGATAATTTAACACAAATAAATAATTAGTACTAAAGAGAAATAAAAATACAATGGTTTAAATGTTCATAAAAAATTGAATAATCAGGCATAGTTCAATTCATTATTTTGCTTTTTTTATTAATAAAAGGTTTTTTAGTTAAGGCAAATATGGGTTTAAAAATTCTTTAATTTAATGAATTTTTGTGTTAATATAATTTTGTAAATTAAATTTTATAAAATATTAGTTGCACGGACTAATTTAAAAAATTTTCAGTTTAAGGAACAAGTATTATAATGGGGGAGTTAGTGTTTTTATTCAGTACTTTAGTATTCGGTCAAAAAAATTCGAATCGGCACCTGACTTCAGTGACTCTGATTGGTATTCAAAACACAGTAATTCGAATAATTAATTAAACTCAAATACTATTTTAAATTGATCGCCGGTGCTGATTCGTTGACGGTAGTATTTGAATCCGCATCTAAGAAAGAATATAAATATTAACATATTGGATTCTATATGAAAGCAGCCGTTTATTTATAAATTTTAAACTTTTATCAACCACTACCCTGTATTATATTTACACATTTTTTTGTAAAGACTTATCTAAGTATTCACAATCCTTTTTTCAACGAAACAAGCATCACAAATAATTCACTAACGTTTTTTGTTGCTTTTTTCATTCAAATTCATCTTACTTATCACGTAATAACCACAGACTAGTAACCAAAATATAAATGCTTTCGTATAAGTCAACAGTTGTCAAAACCACGTCAAATGTCAAAACCATAAAAAAAACAGGTATTACGACACGAAAACTTAACATTGACTATTTAGTAGGTAGGTAGGTTTAAAGTGAGTGGGTATAACACCCTTCCACCGCGACCGATCGGTCTATTGTGGCTCTGACTATTTAGTACTTAAATAACTAAAGTACTCAAATTCTGTGTTTTCGGTATTCGAGTATGTGAGTACCTAGTAGATATTTGAGTAATTCTCAACCCACCACTAATGTGAACTAGAAACAGACCTGAATGAAAAATAAAATAAATTTTTGTTTCGATCAGCAATAAAGCCACTCTTTTTCGGAATACATAATGACCGTGCAAGAGTAAGATGAAGACTTGGTAAACATAAAAACATCCAGGTTTAAATTAAAAGGCGATTTTTAAATTGAAGATTTCTAAGCAATGCAGATTTAATTTGCAATAAAACTATTTGACAATAATATAAACCATTCTTTTTTACGGTTATATTCTCACAAGGATATCTGGCAACTCTAGCAACAACGCACTGACGTCAAACGGAGCGTTGCTTAGAGAAGAAAAAAGGAAGTTACTTCTAGGGGCGCATTCAACAAGAAAATTTGGATTGATTTTCTGGCACTTTGTTAACTCGACAATTCCTGTGTGTCGCTTCAGAATGTTCAGTTATTTCGTTCGACAACACGTTGCAGCGTTACTCGGGCGTCGCTCAAATTAACCCACCCATGACCAACGACTATAAACTACACAGGATTGCTCAGTTTGCCGAATCTGCCGGCCAAGGTCAAACTGGCTGTGACGTCACCACCGGTGCTGGCAGAAAGCGCGTCTATGCGATATATAGCATATTCTGCGGAATTTAGAAAAAGTTTCCCAATGCAAAATAAATTGTGAGCAAAATTTTGAAATTAAAAATTTAAAAATATTGTGTTTACATTAAAGAAAAGAATAATAAATAATTTTATTTTTTTTTTTTTGTTCTAAATCGTTACACACAATTAACAAAACGAAACGAATGTTTATTTGTCTTCTCTAGTCCAAAATACACTAAAAGTACATTAATAAACGCCAATTGTTCAACAAAATCACAAAAGAAACCAGTTAACATTTCAAAACAAACACGATCAAATGGCCAAATGAATATAACAAACCAAGCCGGTCTCCGCTTCCCCTAACTTTTCCAATTTTACGTTAAATGGAACTAAGCCATCCTGTAAAGTTTATAGTTGACCCATGACTGGGTTAAAATGTTCGCACCATACGACAATGAAAAAAAACTAAAAAAATAACCGTTATAAAGTTATAAACCTAAATTTAAATGTTCAAAATTTAAACGTTGGTTTGATTTGACTTTAGACTGACTCGATATAATTTTTCTACATAAATCTCTAAAACTAAGTGGTGACAATCGAAAGTGCATTTGAAATTCCTTAAAATTATTTCTAGGAACCACATCTTCATAATAACATTTCGGCCTTGAATTTTTTTTCCTTACTGTTTGGTCGAGTCTTCATCTTCCTAACTAGACAAATTATTTATTTCCTTAACTATTTTTGTGGTCATTAAAGTTGCAATGGATATTTTTTCATATTCTGGTATAATACCTATTAATTTAATATTTGTTTTTAAAACCGAACAAAACAATCTTCGAAAAACAAGGTTTTAAAGGAAAACAAAAACCGACAAAGGAAAAAGCCGAAATCATTCGAGCACACCTTGTTTCGAGCATCGCTATTTCAACACGCATCATCCTTCCACCAAAGTGCAAATCTTAAGCCAGTATGGTTTTTTCGAAGAAAAATGTTAGTATAGGGTTTTGGCTATAATTAAATAATACATAGCTCAAAAAAAGACTTATTTGTTTTACCCTTTTAATATATATTTTGTTTTTATATTATGAAATTTGTTTGTTATAAAGAATTGTTATTTAATTTTCTGTATGATTTACTTTTGTTAAATTTGTTTATTAAAATTTTATAAGAATTACTAGTGGAGTTTACATTCTTTTAATGCAAAATTTTTCTTTCTGCTATCCAAAAAGTATTGACATATTAGGGAGGCAAAAATATATTAGCCTGTGGGCGGCAAAAGGTTAAATCCGGCCCTGTGCATGGGGTTAGGAAAAGATAATGTAATAGTTTTTAATAAGGTTTATGAGATATTATGTGGCGAATCTTTAAGTCCACAATCACTATAAGATTATGGTCCTGCCATCACTAAAAGCTTTGTTTTCTGGGCTGGGTGCTTAAGACGCGTATAACAGGTTCTCACTTCAACACATACGAGTAAAGCGGGGTGAATGAATAAATGAGCTTGTATTATGAAAAATGGGGACGATAAATTTACAACATTCGATACTATTTAATAAGTAGCCAATAGAAAATCTAATGTAGTGATGAGCGAGACCGGTCTTGGTCTTGCGGTCTTTGGTCTTGCAGCAAGACCAAGACCAAACCCAAAACTGCCTTTTTTGCCAAGACCAAGACCCAAAACCAGGGAAAACAAGACCAAGACCAAGACCGAGGGTCAAGATACAAAAGACCAAACCCACCTGCAAGACTCTTGCATTTCGATTTTTTTAATTTATAAATTTCATTTTTATACTCAATATATAGAGGGGGTTTCAAAAAGACATGACAAAAAATTTCGAGAACTGCTAAAAAGGCGATTATTTTAAGTTAAAAATTTTTTTTAAAAAAAATAATAATTAAATCGTTTCTTTTTCTCTTATACATTCTCTAACAAGGAAAAAAAAGTAAATTCCCCAAAACATGTTTCAAAAATATTGAGATGGTGACTCAATGGTCCGACAAAACTCGATATCTCCGATACGTTCCGAAAAAAAAAACTAGGGGTACACAAGTTATAAAGCCGAAAATTAATTTCATATTCCTAATTTAAATTGCTATCTAGTAATGCCACTTACAGGGTAAATCAAAAAAATTTCCCCAAACCAAAAAACCCTTTATTTTTTTTCCCCTTAAAAGGGCATCATAAATTCTTCTTAAAACTAAGATATAAATGTGAAAGTGATGGATTAATAAAAAAAATTGTCATGTCACATAGAAGTTCTTTTTAGATTAATGAATTTTAAATATTATTTCCGGTTTAGATAGAAAATTCAAAACAATGTCAAAAGAATGATGACGTCATTTTTGTCAAAACCGAAAATGATATTTAAAAACCATTTACGTCGACATTGTTCCTATATGACAGTTCAACAATTTAGCATAATATACAGAGTGGCGATTTTTTATTGAAATGGATTTTTCGCCAGTAATTTTTTATTTTAGGTAAAAGGTTAACGTATTTTTACAAACTTTGTACGGCAAATGTTTGACTAATTTGAAGATAAAAAGTTCATATAAACTGAAAAGTTCCTTGAATAACCTTTTTTTTTAATCAGAAACCTGTGTTTCATATCAGAATCTTTCCAACGGAAATTTTACGTCATATCTAGTTAGCTATTAAGTCTTTTTTGTCTGCTTACATACTACACCGTTTTGTATTTGCTTTAATTTAATATGGTTCTTCAAAGAAAATTTAAATCATTCTTTTTACTAAAATGTTTCTACATGTCACTAAATGTATAAAAGCAGGTTGTGTCTCAATTCAACTAAAATCGGAACACAATAAATAAATAAACCCCTACATTTAAAATTTCATTTTAATCAAATAAAGGTTAAAATTGGTAAATTTTCAAATTTTAAAGCAAAAATTATAGTCTTTGTCTTTAATTTATTTTTAAGTACTAAAAAAATATATTTTATTCAAGATTGCTTAGTTTAAATAATTACTACCAAAAAAAGCAGGACCAGCAAGACTCTTGCAGCAAGACCAAGACCAAGACCAAGACTAGCTCGGTCTTGGTCTTGCTTTGCTCATCACTAACTAATGCTAAAAATAATATAATTCTTCTTTTACTATTCCATAACTTTAATGATGGCCATGTGCAAAAACCTTAACAGGCCCAAAAATTCTCTACTAAATTCACACAGACAATTCATAAAAGTTAAATAAACGTAATTTGCAACAAAACATAAATAAATTTTAAATTGCAGAATAGGTTCTGTGTTTATTCAAAGCTTTGCAATTATGAAATTTACATTCTACATTTTAATACATTATAACCTATTTGGTGTTATAAATTTGTTGCTACAGAAAATATCACAGTTGTATAAATAAATAATTATTATGGACAAATCCCGACCAGTTTTATTAGGCTTTTAAAATAAATTAATGATTTATTTAATATTGACAGTATAAAATAAAATGCTGACCTGGGTTAAATATTATCGCTACCTAAAAGATGGGTTTTGCAATCACTACATAATAAGACACTGGAATAGCATTAATTTATTTTTAATAAGTGCATTAGCAATTTTATGGTACTAACACTGGGCAACAATATTTTAGTAACAGTTTAGTCTATTATTTTTGCAATTTTAATGCCTTTTTTATAATGGAAAAATATTTAAAAAGTCTCAATATTTTGCAGTACGTACAAGGGACCTTTCAGTAAGGGGTGACCATTCTAAAATAATAAAATGATGTCATACGAAATACAGTGAAACCTTATTATAAAGAATCGTAATATAACTATTTCGTCGATTAAACAAATTCTTCAAACTTCTCCAAAACTGCCCGTGAGAGTAAATGCAAAATCTACCTTTACATTACGAATACCTTGTGTTGATAACACCTTTATAACGAATTTTTAATTACTGCAGAACATAAATAAAAAGTACAAATTACCTCCGTATAACGTTTTTTTTTTACTTTATGACAGTTTACGAAGGATTACTATGTACATAAATATATACTATATACTATACATACAGGTGTGGAAAGTTCAAAACCGAACATAGACGTTTCGCAAGTGGAACAAATAAACCACTAAAACAGAGTGAGATCGAATTTAAACTAGGACATACGCTCCAAAATCGCTTAAACAGCGTACGCTCGACGAAGGTTGCCGTATGCCTCGAATCGCTGTCTTCGCTGATACAAGTATCGACACATTGCAAAGCTTTGTCTCACTTCTTTCACACAGTTAACGGGGTTGTCCGTTTCTGTTTGATACATTACACTTTATCCCTATGTTCGGTTTTTTGATTTTCCACACCTGTATACATATGTACTCCTAAGTACCAGAGTACCGTGAGTGCCGGGTTCTCCGGTTTTTAACCCATCCTTTCCCTACTTCCGTCAACGCTTTCCAAGCACTGAAATATGCAAATATTGCATTTTACAGCACCTTCTAGACAACGCAACGTGGTAGTGCCACCACGGACGTTATTTTAAATAACTACTACCTAAATATGTCTCCCCAGCTGTGAATTGAACCCGGACCGCTGGCGTGGCGAGCCGGGACTCTGACCACTACGCTACCGAGGAGTCTTAACCTATTAACCTTTACTTAAGTTATTCATCTACGTCTCGACATGTTCAGACTTGTAAACAACTTATTGTCCATTTAAAAAAATGGACAATAGGTTGGGTAGCAGAAAGTACACAATTTGTTCACAATAAATTTCTAAAATAAATTACACAATTTAAGGGAGAATGAGTACATTTTTTGTTACTGTAACCATTCACATATTTTTAGGAGTGTGGTGTTTTTATTACAATATGTTTTAATGCAGAAATACACAACTGTGACGTGCTGCAACACAACACAATAATGTATTTCCAACCTTCGAGCATGTACCTACTAGAGTCAGTCTATAGAGTGCGAACAAGCGTGCAAGAGTGAAAAGATAATTATAGTTAATTATAAATAAACATTTTAAGCGCAGAAGCAACATTTGTTGCTTGTTAGCGCTTAGCAATTTTAGGCAATCGAAATTCGGCATGTTTCACGATGGGTTCCAGCCACAATGGGTTATTAATGTCGGTTCTAACAAAAAGGAAACATATAATCACCATTAAAAAAAAGGAATAGTGTTTAAAAAAAATCGATGTAAAATTGTTTTTTAGAAAGAAGAGAAAACGTCAACTTTTTTAAATGGTGTTTTTTTACTTTTCAAGACATTTAACCTATTTCATACTTTTGATTCACACTGTATATGAAATAGGGTAAATTTTTCTTCATCAAGAAAATACAATTTTTTTTTATAACGTTTAAGGATTTTCAGTTCACGATAAAAATGTTTTTGAAAAAAAAAATGACGTCTATGTATAGGTGTGTCTTTGTCCAACTTTTTGTTTTACACAAAATAATGCGAACAGTATTTGTATCTGTATAAATACTCTTAGTCACTAATGAGACCATGGAAGGAAGATACGAAGGTACTAGTTGAAAGTTTGTGTTAAAAATAAATAAGATGGCATTCAAATTTCCTATAAACTGTATCATTGTCTGCAGATTTTAAGCAAACAAATGTATTAGTTTTAAAAGGAAGTATGTAAAATAATAGAAAAAAAAATATTTGCCTTACTAAACTGTTTTTTTACAGAAGCTTAAAAATGTTTTTAATATTCCACATATTACGAACACATTAGTCATACCTATCAGCAATTCCAAATCAATGTGAATTTAGTATCGAATTCTACTGGAATCCCGCATACGATATCAAACGTGGATATGATAATGAAAGCCCTTTATACAGATGCCTTCATACATGCTTAGATTAATAATTGTAATAGATTTCAAAGCGATGAAAATTAGTCAAATGCAAAATTAGAGAATCAATATCGGGAGCATAGAGGTATGTGCTTACTGAACCAAATATTTTTGGAGAATTAGAGGCAAATATCATGCTGCCGAATTTACTGTAAATGCAGTATTCTTAAATCTTTCCAAAATACTAAAATAAGGGCCAAGTTTCTATTTAAAAATCTCGGGTTTTTAAAGTACTGAGATCTAAAAGTTCTTTCTTGACTTGGAAAGTTTTTAACTGATCTATCTGTATTAATGTTCCTTTTTCAGTAATACAGACAGATCAATAAAATACTTGCCAAGTCAAAAAAAGAACTTTGTGTTTCAGATCTTAGTACTAGGACATCGTCATTTCGTCAAAGCGTCAAGCGTCAAAGAAACTGAGGACCAAGAGAGTGAAAGGCTTGTACACATTTCCAATTCCTTTTAAGGAAATCGTGGAATCAGCGGTCACAATGGAAAGGGAAGATTATTCTGTAGAGCTTCCTGAGCAACGACTAGTAATTCTACGCCCTAGTGCCGAACCTTACCAGTTCAGTACGTGGCGGTTATGGAGTTATCCGGTTCCCATCATCACTACCAGTGAGGCACTCCTTTCTATTCCGAAGACCGTATACAAGCGTTTTGTCCTCTTGGACTCATCAGGAGCGCCTTGTTAAACGTCGCAATCGGTGACTTGGGAAACGTCTTATGCATTTAAGACCCCGAGTCAAGGAAGGCGACGTCGAACCCATCGCCCGACACCTGTTTGCGTTGTTTGATGAGTCCAAGAGGACGAAACGCTTGTATACGGTCTTCGGAATAGTCAATGGAATTGCAACGGAGCACCCGGTGCGGTGAGCTGGGTGATGCGCCCACCACCGCGTGATCAGGAACTAATAAGAAGGAAAATATATATTGTCTTTATAAAAGCGGAGTTATTCCTACCTTGGATAAACTGAAAAAAAAGCTAGACGAAGACGAAACCAATATAAATATTGGCCGTGCCACCCTCCATAGAGTTGTTTGTAAAATGGGATTTAAATACCGCAAAATAGACAAAAGACAAGTAGTAATGGAATCGCACAGGTTACGCACTTGGAGATTTAATTACCTTCAAGAAATTAAAAGATATAGGTTAGAAAACAGATCCATAATTTACCTTGATGAAACATGGTTCGAAACACACGACACAGTATCCAAAAGATGGGTTGATTCTAGTCAAAACTGTCAGACGAAAGCACCTTCAAATAAAGGAAAACGCATTACCATAATACACGCTGGTTCAGAAGATGGATTTGTCCCAAACTGCTTGCTGTTGTCTGCAAAGAATATTAAGGATTCTAGCTTGGATTATCATGAGGATACAAGTGCAGAACTTTTTTGAAAACTGGTTTCAAAATTATCTTTTAAAAAATATTCCAAACAACAGTGTTATTGTCATGGATAACGCAAGCTACCACTGCCGTCTGCTACACAAAGCACCAGCTTCATGAAGTTCAAAAACTGAAATCCAGGAATATTTGTTAGAAAATTATATTTATTTTGAATTCAGTTACAAAAAAACGCATCTTTTGGAAGTCCTAAATTCATATGCAATTAAAAAAAAACAATTTATGTGATAATTTGGCTGAACAGGCTGGGCATACTGTCTTACGGCTTCCTTCGTATCACTGTATGTTTAACCCATAGAGCATTTGTGGAACCAAGTAAAATCAAAGATCAGAGCAGAAAATGTTACACCTACTTTAAGTCCCAGTGTTATAAATTTGATAAAAATGTAATTACTAACATACCAGTTGAGAGCTGGAAAAATTCACTACAGCACATTATAAAAATTGAGGACTCTTACATTTCTATCCAAAACAACATAAATCCTATTGTAATTAATCTCAATGATGACTCTGATAGTGAAACAGAATTAGATTTAGATATTTAGATTAAAAATGTAATTATGTATAGATAATGCAGTTATATATTTATTAAAACTTTGCATATATTTAATTTCTTAATGTAATTTTAAGATTATACTTACCTAAATAAACAATAAATTATAAATCTTGATATTATTAAAGTCCGTCCCTGACGTGTCCTTTAATACCTTCCGATCCGCAGTTTTATTGCTGTCGGCAGGTATAATCCATAAATGAAGGTAAGAGCTAACACGGTATACTTTGAGACAGACTATACCCACAGTATGCCAAATCTTCTTATGCAATATGAAAAACATAAAGGGTTTATACCGTGCAAACGATATTAGAATAAAATATAATTCCGTACCATTTATGACTTTTGCTCAATTGAAATTCTCTTTTCAGTTAGGCGACCCCGTACATGCAGTAAATACTTGTAATTGGCAATAAAATAACTAGTTGCCTTTGTAACAATGAATCCTTAAGCAGCATGCCTTATTCCCATAAATTGGAATTTATATTCAATATAAGCCAGTCTGAATATTTACTAGCATTTCGGTACACAAAGCTTATAATAATAGTTCGCAAAATTGCCATTGTGTTATTCTAGAGCTTACAATAGTATACATTATCTTGATTAGTTAAAGGATTTTCAGTACAATAATATAACTTACCACTTGGGTATAATAATATTTGCAGATGGTCAAAATGGTTATCCCCAGGGTCTTGTAAAATAAAAAAAGCAAAATCCTGATAAGTTTTAGTCTGTCTGTCACATATTATGTTTTTCACAAATGACTTGTCGTAAGACTACATACGTACAGGGCCTTTGATTATATTTACGTGGCTTCTGAGGCCTCTATTTTTGAAGACAGAAAAAAGTGTTTTATATAAAAGTTGTAGGTTTTTTCCATATAATCTTTTGAAACTATCAGTAAAAAAATATCGCAATCAAAAAATTGAAAAATATGGGCAACTTCAACTTTTTTAAATGAAACACCCTGTATATTATGCGCAACAACGAGATATCTTTTTTTTCTGATTTTAAATATATATACATTGATGATATTTGGATAATCCATTTTTGAAATATTTTGGGTTAAATTATTAACAAATTACAAAAAAGTTTCATATTAGTATCAAGAAAGCCATGGAAACAATAAAATTGTTATGTTGCTGAATTTGGTGAGGGTTTTCTCTGGACCAATAATGTTTATTTTTGTGATTAAACATTCCCTGCTAAAGTGAAGGAAAACTTGTCGGTGATTTTATTTAAAAACTTTGGATCCGCTGCATAAACCTAGCTATTTCCAATGCATACTTTGGTCGGTCCTGCATGTTTTGTTCAGGAAGATTCTGAAAGGACATAAATTTATAAGGATAAAATTTGTAAAATTTTAAGGTTAAATAAATTTTACAATCTGTTTTATTAATCTTTATAATTAATTCAGATGCCGCATCCGAGATTGATATTTCAGGATTTTCTAAAATTAATAAAAGTAGTTAGTGCTAGTCCAATAGAAAAAGTATAATAATTATCCTGAAAAAACGAGGATATCTAAAATTTGTTTTCATTTCGTGCTGCAGTCCTTTTCTTCATTTTAAAGCTTTTCGTTCAATAAACTTTTTTACTTTATTTAATAGTATCTAGAGATGGTACCCGTTGTTAAGGATATAATAAGTAATATTCCCTTTGCACTGTCGTCACATAATTATTGTTACCATAAAAAAGACGCATAATAGCGATTTTTTGTTCTTCTGAATAGCCCATCGACAAAAAAGCAATACAAACTACTTTTAATAGTAAAAATGATAAATTTCAACTTTTTACAATATCAATACGTCAAACTTATTAAAATAATTTTATTGTTTTCATAGCTTTCTTGATACTAATATGATTTTTTTCAATTTATTTATATTTTAAGCTTAAATATTTTAAAAATGGTTCATCCAAATATCATCTCCAGAAGCCACGTAAATATAATCAAAGATGTACATACACAGGGTATTCCGAAAATAAGGTATGTTTTGACTTACTGCAGATGTCAAAATAGGACGATTTAAGACAATATATTTGTATCTAAAATTGCTCCCTTTAGCGGTAGTGACCATCAAAACTTTTACGTAATATTGGTTTTATTGATATTAGTATTTTTGGTAAATAGCCAGACACTATAAAATAAATGTTAAGCTATAAAAAGTGAAAATTTATAGAAGTCAATAAAATTTTCTTCTAATTTTATATATAATCAGTGTTATGACAACTCAGACATTAGAGATATGTTCCAAGTTTACGCTAGGCCCTTATACTCCATTACAGCTGTAGAGGCATACCCATCGAATCCAATTGGCTGAGCGCCTACTACGTGGTTCCGTTATAGTGTAATAATATTGTAACTACGTAGCACTACGGCAGTGCAACATGCCTAAGTTACCCCTAAGTACGTATAATGTTGCTAGTTACTCTTTCAGATCCGAACGTGCATGATTGTTTATAACTCATAACGCCGTAACTGCGTAACGAGTTCGCTACAATTTTGAAAAATCTCACCATTTTTACCCGGTCACTGGATTTATTTAAAATATTTATCAACTCTTGACCTTTTTTGTTAAATGAGCAGTTTTGCCAGAAAAAAATATAAATTTTCAGGAGGAAACGTAACTGTAAAAATAAAACAATAAGTAAACATTGGAAACAAATTTAAATTAAATCCCCACATGGTATGACCTGTTCGTCAACAGGGTCAATTCGGGGTTAGTGTAAGTTGTTTTTTATTTTAAAATAAACTGGTGTATCGCTGTTTTGAGGAAAATTTAAAAGCAGATAAATATCTCGACATACTCCAACTTAACCTCTTCGATATTTTTAATGATGTTTCTTTAATTAAGGTAATCAAGTTTTACTTTCAACAAGATGGCGCCCCTATCCATAACGCCTTAGAATAGGAGATTATTTAAATACATACTTTAGAAACGGTTGGATAGGAACACATGGGCCTATAAGGTGGCCACGATCTCCGAAACAAACAGCTTGAGATTTTTTTTTGGTATGTTGAAAAATAAAATTTAAAAAGAAGCCATCTTAGCCCGACAACAACTTGATCAAAGAGTTTATGAGATCTTTGTTGCACAAATAAAATCATTACACATCATCACAGTTTTTAAAATTATTATCTTTATTACTTTGTACTGAATGATCGCTATCCGGTAGAAAGAACTATAATTCATACTCGAATCCATATTAATAAATGTAACTTCATTAGAGGGAACAATACTTTAATTTTCATGAAGAATCTTCTAAAAAATTCCGATTTTATTGCTATATGATTCACCAATATAAACCTCCGCAACAGACGAAGACTTCCAACCTCCATGTCTCTTTAAATCCTAAATCTCAACTCCTTCAGTTTCAAAAATTTTGCTATTTCTTTAGAAACATTTGAATAAAAGCTTGATTAACACATTTACCTCGTTTATAACGATAAAATAAGCGTTCCTTTTAAGCGTTATTGGATCTAGATTTAATATAATCGCATATTGATCCCTCATAACATACTAAACTTTTATCATCGTTGGTAATAACAAAACTTCTTTAACGCTGTTTTTAGTTTCAAGAATTTTCACTAACCACAATTAACTACAACTAACCACAACTAAGCACTGCTACATCGTTAATGATTTCTACGTCTTTTAATTTCATTTTATGTATCTCCTGTGTCCGGCATGCCCCAGCTACTTCCATAATTGATATTACCTTCATTACCAAGTAAGTATAATTAGGAGCGTCAGTTAAAAACTTTAAGCTTTATGAACTTCCAAATATCTTGATTCTTGTTTACAGAAACCCGTAATTTTACCATGGAATAAACTGACCATAGCGTCGATGGTGATAATTCTTGCGACTTTTCTTAGAAGTATGCTAGCATGAAATTTTCGTCAATACGGTGAACGTTTTTGTTGACAAGCCGATTTATGAAAACCTAATACGTTTAGATGTACCTTAGTACAAGCAATTTTGGCTGCCAAATACTACTTTTTTCTAATATTTTTTATTGATTATGTATATGTCAGCCCTTATAATAACAGATCTCTTCTTCTTCTTCTTCTTCTTCCCTGGGAGCCGTCTTGATTAACTACCGAAGGCAGCGCAGACTCATGGGCTTTTTGTGCCTAATCTCCCATCGTCTTTTATATCAATCCTCCCATTAGTCTTGTTCCTTCTACAAGTCTGTATAATCCCGAGACTGGTTGGTTGATATATTCCTGTGGGCTCATTTCCGGTTGCCCAAATAATGCCTGTCTTTTGTGATTCAATGCTTTACATTCGCACAGGATATGGTAGACTGTTTCTTCCCCCTCGTCGCACATTCTGCAACTTGGGTCCCCATTGTATGAGCCTATCTTGTGTAGGTGTCCTCTTAAGTTATCATGCCCTGTTAGCAACCCTACTGTTATGCGAAGTCTTTTCCTACTTTGTCTGAGTAGTTCTTCCTTCGTTCTTTTGGATGGGCCTCTTATGAAGCTTTTTCCATGTCTTATTCTACTGAGGTTTTTCCAGATCCGTTCCCTGGTTTGCCCTCGTGCTGTGGTTTTGGTCACTCCAAGGGCAGGTTCTGGCCCAAAGTATGGTGTGGATGATCCCTGTCCTCCTAGCTCATCCGCTTTTTCGTTGCCTTCTATCCCCGAATGTCCTGGTACCCACAAGAGAGTTACTCTGTTGCGTTCTCCCAAGACTTTCAGTTCTTTTTGGCATTCCCATGTCAGCTTGGACTTTACCTTGGGGTTTACTAGTGCCCCTAGTGACGCTTGGCTGTCTGTTATTATGCAGATCCGCTTGTTGTTATAAGCCCTCCTGTTATTTTCTTTGACACAGTGCAGTAAAGCATATATTTTCGTTTGAAGACAGATAGGTAACAATGTATTTAAATCGTTGCTTTAGATATATTTTTTTACAGGTAATACGAGCTTTTAATTATTAATTGTATTCAACTATACACATTTTAAATTATTCTAATATGTAACAGTGCTAGAACAAAATTAATATATCACTCTATGCGAACGTACTTTCATGTGCTCGAAGGTTTTTAAAAACTACAGTCTCAACAAACAAATGGAAGGAAATCTCCACTGCTGCCGTACACATATTAATTTACCAGAAATTTTACATGTCAATTTTTCCAGACAAGCAATAAAACTAAATAAAAATAAATCAACAGCAAAGTAATATTTAAAATATTATTTTATAAAATTCATGATAATTTTCTTTTTAATCAGCAAAACCGTTTAACCATAAACTGCATTTAAATGTAACAAAGCTTTCTAAAATATACTATCATGCTATTTTGCTATTTCTATTCTCTACTGCGGAGCCTTCGAGGCAAAGTTTTGCGGAAATTGAAATATTTGTAAAATTAATTCCATTCCAAAGCACGGGAATGATGGATATTCGAAATTCTTAAGAAAATAAAAGGGAAAATTACTATTATAACTGACACTAGCCTCCAGATGTCGGCCTTTGTGGTAGTAGAAAGAGAAAAGACATGAATTACAGTAGCGGTGCACTCTAAATCAAAGACCGTAAATAAATATCAGTGGTTGCCGAATAACACAATATTGAAACCAATAATTCTTCGTTCCGAGGAATTTCAGTTATACGAGGTTATTATTTCTCTCGGGGCTGTGGCATATTTGAACAATGAAAATACGACCAGCGTTCCATACCTCGTAAACTTGCTTTGAAGTCGCATTATTAATAAGAAGAAATGTTCGTTTGTCTTAGACAAAAGCATGATAAAATTTAAATTTAGAACAGCAAAAAAGATAGATAAAGAAGTGGAACACACTAGATATTCCGGATGACAACGAAATCAATTCCAAGCCCTTTATGTTCTTTAATAAAAACATAACGCTTTCCAATTTTAGGATGATATATTGCGTCATCAGATTTAGATTCTCGATGTAATAACATCTTTCACTTCTGGTTTAAATGAAAGTGATGTAAATTTAGTTATTTTAAATGAAACACCCTGTATATTTTTCCAGATTGCAATTTTACAAGCTATTCCTGATATAAAACGTGTATTATATTCATTAACTAAAGTTTTTTTTTGGGGTGGCGTTTGTAAAAAATTTTCAAAAAGGGGTTTAATAAAAGTCTCCAGAAACAAAAATGTTCAGAAAGATACATCCAATTTAAATTTAGTATTCAATACAGGGTTTGTCATTAAAATTTTTAAGTAACAATATTGGGAAATTTAAATTTTTCTGCATTTCCTTTTGCCAAAATAGAAATGGTTTATTACGACCTCCAGAAAAAATTTCCCCAAAAAAAAGAAATGAAGCATAATAAATTGTTATAATATTCATTTGTTTTTGCATAAAACCACCTAATATGCGGTGGTTTGGACATTTTCAATCGCCATTTTTTCGAAAACTAACAAAGATAGGTACAGGTCATAATAATTTTTATATCAAAAACGTCCTGTAGAATTTTTTTAAAATCAAAATTGGCACATGGAAACTCATATTTGTAGAAAAATTGTCATTTGCCTTTACTTTTTTTCATTACCCAACCCCAGAAAAAAGGATTAAAAAAATATTGTAAAAAAGGGCCAAATTTCCCTTTACATCGGTCTCTTAAAGTACTGAGATCTAAAATTAGACCAAGTTCTTTTTTGATTTGGCAAGTTTTTTCGATCCGTCTCTATTAATAAAGAAAACTATCTGTAATAATGAAAAACGAATATTCATTAATACAGAGAGGTCAGTAAAAACCATAGATAACCTAACTTTAGATATATAATGGCTAATCGCATTTATGGCAAGTTTATGCTAGCGCGCACTAAACAAACATACATTTAGATTATTTAAAAAACAGGGAATGGGACTTAGAATCTTTAAAAGCGAATTTAATTTCAGGGTTTTTTGTCAGTTCAAACGACGAAGTTTTTAACGCTTTTGTATTTTAAAGGGTTTTGTTTTGGTTGGGATAGGGGGTCGGGAATACATTTTCACCTGTCGGGATTTGACTGGACTTGCAAATGGCCAAATAAACTTTTTGCAGATTGGAACAATCTTATAGACAGAAGGAAAAAAAATGTTGGTACAAATCCTTAAATTTTTCCTTTCTTAGACTTATGTTTTCGATAGCGAGAAAAGGATTTTAAAAATCTTAAATGTATTTATACAAAACGAGCATATATTTACTAGAGGCAGCCTTGCCGTTTGGACCAAAAGAAAAAAATAGTATAACCTTTCTCCGTGACCCCAAAGTGCCGATTGATCGATGCGGAATGACCGACCAATCACCAAGGCGGGGTTTTTTTTTTTTATATATTTTTTAAATTTTAAAAATTTTAAAAATTAAAACTTTTTTAAATTTATAAAATATAAATTTTTTTTTTTTTTTTAAAAAATTTTCCTTTCAACCAAAACAATAAAAATTTTGCCTTTTTTTTTAAAAAGGTTTTTCAAAACCCCCGAGGAAGCTAAAAAAGATTTTCCTTTAGATTTTTAGAAAAGCTACTTTTTTTTCGATTTTTCAAACCGAATAAACAATTATATGAATTTTTTCAATTATAATTTTGTTCAAAATACGTATTGATGGGAAAAAAAAGTTAATTTTAAGTAAACCACAAGAGTCATGTTCAGTCGCATTTCCTTTTTTATTATTTTTTTAAAAATTTTTTTATTTATTATTATCTCCATATTTTATTTATTAACCAGTTCAAAACGTGGCTTTTCCCTATGTAACATTTAAAAAGAACAAAAGGAATTTAAGGAGCTGACAATATAATATTTCATTTTCGTTTTTAAAAATAACATCTTCAAACCACGTGCACTGGTTCAAAAAAACCAGTAACCGTGGTTTTTAACCAGTGTAATACATATTTTTTTTAAGTGTCATTCTCAAAGAAAATGAAATATTTAGTATCTTTTTAAGTTCTTGTATATGACAAATCCCGTGACTTAAGTCCTATGTAAGTTGTTTCTTGGAAAGAACTATGCTGAACATTAATAATTTAGACCTAAACAAGAAAATTAAATCTTAAGAGTTTATAGGAGTACATTTTTTAACATAAGTAATGGTTTTAAAACAATTTTTTTAGACAAGTTAATGTGGGCAATGAAATAACTAAAAACAATTCTGCTATGTTTGACATAATATACAAAATAAAATATTACTCCAGGTTTAATATGTTAATACTATTACAAATTAAAAATACCAGTAAATAAGCTCCTAACTTTAGTTTTTTTAAATAAAAAATACACAACCACTTTAGTCTAATAAAACACAAAAAAGTCAATAAAATAGTAAAACTTGTTTAGAATCTATAATTATATAGAAATTCTATTACAAATCACTAAATAAGTCAGTCCAAAAACTAAAAAAATCTCACACAAATTGACAAAGTACGGAACTGGCCGGCGACAAATGTGAAAATAAAATCGATCTGCTAGTCTGTTCTGCGCTCTGATTTAAGACCCTAAGTGATGACTACAGCCACGGCGCACGGACACATTTTTTCGCCCATAAAATCTAACTTTTGAACCGCGCATCCAATACCCTTTACCGGTCCACATGAAGGTCAGTGGTAAAAACTTGCCAAGTCACAAAAAGTGGAACAGCAAATTGCGGAAAAAACTTGGTCTCATTTTAGATCTTAATACTTTGAAAGGCCAATATTTTTGGAAACGAACTTGGATCTCATTTTACATACATGTTTTTTATGAGATTGGCCTTTCCAAATAAGTTGAATTTTAACTGTGTAAACAAAGTTAGCAAAGTCAGTAAGTTGTAGTGTAAACAGTAAGTTCCCAATCCCAATCAGAAATAAACGAAATTTTATAATTTGCAGCACGCTCGTAAAAATGGAATATTTTACACAAAATTTAACGTTAACGACTCAACAATTGGTCCTTTTACACTTAAAACTTACACAGTTTAAGTTTAATGAGTTATACTTAGTCGAATAATCATGTGTTTTGTGATCAAGTTTGCTGTTTACGCTAAATCGCATTCATTGTCTCGTTAAAGGAGAAAGATGCCTCTGCTGGTAGGCCTTATCAAACCACAAAGCCCATTCGCACAAATCGACCCCAAATGTAATCAACCGTACATGATAAATGTGCCACATTAACGAGCTTCAACACGGAAACAACAGAAAAGTTTTGCCATGGCCCTTTAAAGGTTTACTATTACATTAGATAAAATGTGGTTACGGAAAAAAATTTTTTTTTTTTAAAATTTTTTTTTCCTTTTTAAACCCAAAATTTTTGAAAAAAAAAATTAAAAATTTTTTAAAAAAAAAATTTTTTTTCCCCCAAAAAAAAATTTTTTTTTTAAAAAAAAAAAAATTTTGGGGGGTTTTTTAAAAAAGGGTTTTTTTTTTTTTTTTTTTTTAAAAAAAAAAAATTAAAAATTTTTAAAAAATTTTTTAAAAAAAATTAAAAAAAATTTTTTAAAAAATTTTTAAAAAAAAAAAATTTTTTAAACCCCCTTTTTTTAAAATTTTAAAAAACCCCCCCGGGGGTTTTGGGGGGAAAAACCCCCCAAAAAAAATTTAAGGTTTTTTAAAAAAAAAAAAAAATGGGGTTTTTTTTTTAAAATTTTTCCCCCCCTTTTTTTGAAAAAAACCCTTTTTTTTTTTTTTTTTGGGGGGGGTTTTTTAATTCCCAAAATTTTGGGAAAAGGGGGAAAAAGGGAAAAAAAAAAAAACCCCCAAAAAAAATTTTTTTTTAAAAAATTTTTGGGTTTAAATTTTTTAATTTTTAAAAAATTTTTTTTGGGGCCCCCCCCCCCGGCGGGGGGGTTTTTTAAAAAAGGGGGGTTTTTTTCCCCCCCTTTTTAAAAAAAAAAGGGTTTTTTTTAAACCCCTTTTTTTTTATTTTGCCCAAAAAATTTTAAAAAATTTTTGAAAATTTTTAAAATTTTTAAAAATTTTTTAATTTTAATTAAAAAACCCTTTAAAAAGCTTTTTTTAAAAAAAAGGGAAAAAAAAAGTTTTAAAAAAAAAATTTTTGAAAAATTTTTTAGGGAAAAATTTTTTTAAAAATTTAAAAAATATAAATTTTTGGGGTTTTGGAAGAAAAAAGTTTTTTATTAATTTTTTAAGAACGTTCCAAAAAAGAAAAATTTTTGGGGAAATTTAAAAAATAACCCCAAAAATTTTTTTTTTTTTAAAAGCACTTTTATTAAAAAAATTTAAAAAAAAAAAATTTTTTTTTTTTTTTGAAAAAAGGCCCACCCTGGTTTTTTTGAATGTTAAGGTTTTATTTAAAAAAATTATTAATAAAAAAACATTATTGGGGGGTATTAATGAATGATTTTGCATACTTGCGATACTAAAACCCTTAAATAAACAATCTCCAAAAATGTGTTTAAATTTTAATCCGAAAAAGTTATAGTATAAGCGAAACATAAATTTAAAAATTTTTGGAAATTAAAATTTGGTGATAAGAAATATAATTACAAATAAAAACAAACCTAATGCAAAAAACGCCATCAGTTATACAAAAGATTATAGTTGGGTTTTAGTTGACACATAAATACAGTAGGTCGGTCTTTGAAAACAATAGGTATTTAAACAAAACCTCAGAAACTATGGCGGAAAAAAACGAAACTAAAAAACCAAAATGAACTTTTCCATGGCCTTTTCCCCAAAGGGTTTAAAAAATTTACCAAAATGTCAAAGTTTTAAACAATGCCGCAATTTATTTACTTTACCAATACAAGGTTTGCTAAACAAAAATAGCCGGACATTTTTTAAATCATGTTTTGAATACAATGTTTAGTGGAAATACTTAAAAAATATTATCTTTTATCGTTTTTTTTTTTAAAAAAAGTTTGTTATCTTTCTAAGTAATTTTAAAAATTAAAAAAAAAAATAGTTTTTTCAACTATTTTTAAAATTTTTTACACAAAAAAAATTTTTGGGGAAAAATAAATAAGAATTACACTTTGTTTTTGGGTCCAAAAAAAGGGGCCCCCCCCCCAAAAAAATATAAAAAAAAAATATATCCCAAAATTTCGACGGGTCAAAAAATTTTTAAGTTTTTTTTTTCAAACGTTTTTTTTCCATTTTTTTTACAAAAATTTGCACAAACAAAAAAATTTGTTCTTGAATTTTAAAAAATTATATCCATATTTTTATTTTTAATCCTAAAACTTGATACATACGGTCGTAAAAATAAATTTTTTTGACTTTAAAAATACTTAAAAAGACAAGCTCAAAATCTTTTGATATTTATCAAAATTTTAATAACTGTTATTTTAATTTTTTAAGATTAAAAATCCTTGACATTCAGCTGTCAAGATATTCGTTTGAGCACAAGAATGACTTACCTCGTTTCAAAAATTTTAGTCAGGATATTTTAAAATTTTTAGTTGAAAATGATAATAAACAAATACGCTCTTTTTTGTGAAAATAATCTGTTGAGAGGCTGCTTTTTTTTCAATAATTTTTGGGATCTTACCTTTTAAAGCTTAGCCCTTTTAGTTTAAAACGAGGGCTGTGGGATTTTTACGTTGAATGGGCCCAAGTTATGAGGGAAAATTTTAAAAAAAAATATTTTTTTTCAATTTTTTTTCATTAAATTTTCCATATCTCTTTCTAATTACGTTTTTTAAAAAAAAACTTTTTGTTTCTTTTTTTATAAGGAACCAAAAAGTATTTAAGAACATTTTTTTACTTCAATAGTTTATTTATTAGCTACAGTGTATTCAACAATTAAATAGTTTATAACAATTTTCCCACCTTCCCGGAAAAGCCAGTTTCATATTCGGATTCAGCAAGAGAAAACATCTACTTCCTCTCGTGGACCTTGTTTTGAATAGTAAGATGTGGGGCCCGCACCCGAAATCTGCCCTAGGGCCTCCACAGTCCTAAATCCGGCTCTGGAATTGCGCACCGGTCCAATTTTAAGTATCTACTATGTATAGTATCTAACAAATTAGGGTAAAAATATCAATCAATCAATAGTTTTATTTTCCAAACTAAAAAGTAGGGGCGTAACCAAAAAGGACCTCACAGGTAGATTTGCTATACTGGGGAACTGGGTTAAATTTAAATAAAATGCTTTGGCAAAATTTTTTAATTTTCCCAAAAAGGCGTTTTTAAAACCACCCTTTCTTTTGTCATAAAGTTTTTAAAAAAATTTTAAAAAAAATAATTTAAAAAAAAATGGAAATTTGGGCCATTTAAAATTTTGGGGGTTTAAATTCTCAAATATTTTTGTTTAACAATTAACCTAGCAACAGAACCCTTTGCTTATCTAAACAGCCCTGCCGTCCCGTCGGACAAGTTTGGGGCGAGAGAGACAGAAAAATCGCTCACTAACCATTCTCGCATCAACGGGCTTATTGGTCAAAGGAAAGGGATCGACCAATCAGCACGCAGAGCTGGGTACGTGCCCTACCACTTACCAATCAGCATGTTAAAGAGAAAAAGGTAAGTCAGCGATTTCTTTTTCTCTCACAAGTTTGTTCTCACTTCGGGAAAAGGGAATAGGAAGCTGCCCCCTTTTTTAGTTTTATCAAATTTTTAAAAAAAAAAAAAATTTTTTTTTATAAAAAATTGATAGTTTTAAAGGGCTATTGTCATGAGACGGCCAGAAAATTTGTAGTTTTATCCGTGGTACTATGCCAAATTCCGTCCATAAAATCTTAATGCACAGTTCTGATATAATATCATATTTTTGGTTCCAATTGGGGGAAAAATTCGAGGAAGCCCAGGAATCAAGAAACAAAGATATTAAAAGATTAAGAATTTCATGCACGGAAGTTTTAAGAAAACAAAAATGGAGGATATATTTTTAATCTTTTAATATCTTCTGATCCTTTTAAACCCAATATGAAAAAATCATTCAAAAAGCTTAAACAGTACCCTTCAAAAGTTTTGGCATTTTTTTATGAACCAACAGTTTCTGCTGATGAAAGTGATAGTGAAGATATTGATTGATTTTAATTATTAGGATAGGTTAGGCTTTATTATTATTACAAAGTTATTGTTAAGTGAGGTCTGTATATACTTTACATACTTAAATATATTACTCTTAACATGTATTTTAAATTGCTCTTGTTTTTACACCCAAAAGTTAGTTATAAAACTCAGAAGTCATGTTGGTAATAATGGTAACGTGTAATTTCGTGTGTAGTATATAGTTGTTTTTACGACACAGGTTAATTTAATGGATGTTACTTAACTGCCTTGTACTTTTTACGAAATTTATTTAAATACTGGCCACTATTGGCATCAGTTAAAAAATTTAACGAGAAAGTGTCATGTGTGCTAAATCCCATTTTTAATTAAGGTAAGAACTCGTATATTGTCAATAATTATACAAAGATGATCGACATCACTCATACGTAATGAATTTAAACATCGATCTGATGAAGAGTTATTATTGGATTCATTGAAATTGGATAGGTAGGGTGCGAAGTGGGTATAAAGTACGAAGGCAGGGTCAGATAATATGAAGTCTCTGCAAATGACATTTCAATGGCTTTTTCTGAATTTAAGTGCACGAGAAAAGCCGATATATGCTGCGTATAAAAATATTATATTGGTAATCACTTATTTAGGTTTATAAAGTCGGAAAAGTTCTGTCAGTTTTAGTGAGTTTTTCTATTTAGGAATATTCCACAGTCCACATGCTTGGGGCGAAAATAATAGGGTATAGGATATACCTGCAAAAAAGTAAAAGGAGTTAAAAGATATCAAGAAAGGGAAAACATACCTTCGCCATCAGCAAATTAATGATCTAAAAATAAAGGAGCAAATTTAAGGTATCCTTAAATAATTTGCAAATGGATGCAGAAGTTTAATCTTTGTGTTGCTCTATTAGGAGCTACTCGTAAAGGTTATATAGGTTACTTTTTTAAAGATGCGTTAAATATTTATAGAAGATTGACAAGTCCTTTAGAGCTCGTCGTTAAAGAGTTGTTTATGTGGATAATTTAAATTTTTTATCTTTTATTGCTTTTAACTGTATTAGTTATAAAAGAGTTTAAGGTTTTTAGCTCTAGTATCATTCGTACAATTAGCTGATTTTTAAAAATAAACGTCATTACCTGAAAACCAGCTAAGATTTAGAGAAAAGTAAAGAAGTAGTAGAGAAACCCACTCAAAAAATGCAACTTAAAAAATCATTCAGATAAACTAAAAAAAAATTTCTTGCCTCATTTAAAAATATAAAAAGAAAAAATGGATACAAATAATCTCGTTATTTCAGAAAAGTAGTCAAGAAAAGCAGGGTAGAGGTTTGATAATTTTTAAATTATTGGATAATATATAAAAATTATCTTCTATAACCACAATATTTTTTGTAAATTGTATATGAAAAGTTTATTTAAAATTAACAAGCAAACATCATTGTTTTTCTCAAAAACTTGGATTATATGATTAAGAGTACTAAAACGTAAAGAAAACAAAAAAAATATTGGTAATTTGGTTAAATCGCAACATTTTTGGGGGTGTAAAATCTATTTTACACCCCCATGATTCATTTTTTTTTGAGTTGTTAAATATTTTTATTCTTAAAGCAGCAACGAATAATTAAAAAAATTAAATGTCAATTTTTTTTTTTTTTTTGAAAAATCTAAAAATTAATATTTATTTATTTGTCAGCTTTATCAAGGTGGGCATTTTTTTACGAAATTCTACTTTTAATAAAGTTGACAAATAACTCTTGCTGTTTTTAAGCAAATAATAGTTATTGCATATCGTTTAAAAAGACATAAATAAAAAATATTTTTGACTAATTAAAAATACTCGAACATTTCTATTTTTTATGCAATGTTGGCTGTTTATTTTTTACCTCTTTTTGTGGTTTAAGGGCTCGTATTTTTCTTTGTAGCTGTCATGGGCCCCAATTATTAAATTTGTATGATTCTAGTATTAGTCTAGATTAAAATAAAATAAAAATGTTGACAGTTTCATGATTTTTTTCAAAACTAATTTTATTTTGAAATTCGAAAATTAGAAGTTTTGGAAAAAAATAAAAAAAAATAAACAGGCCAATTAAAAAACCCCCATAGCAGACGGCCCCACCTATCTGAGATTTACGTATGTCTACTCATGTGCCGAACACCCTGTATACGAGTATAAACGCAAATCGAAGAATTACAGGTTGTAAAATGAAATATGAAGTTTAACTAACTAAAAAAATTACAGTTAATACGCTGAATCGTGTAAAATATCACTGCAAAATATTTTAACTGCGATCTCAAAAAAAAAACACATATTGGACAGAGTCTGCCTTTAGTCCGTTTATACAACACGTTAAAGATATATTTTCCCGAAGTTCAGCTTTTCAACTTTAAAATGGACTAAGATACGACATTTTTTAAAAATTTGTCAATTTTAGCGGTTTTTTCGACATTTCTCTGAGAAAAATGCATCAATTAAAAATTAGCCAAAAACCATATTGTTTGTTTTTTGATTCTTTACAAAAGTTCTATTGACAGTATTGCAATTAAATAACGATTAAATTAAAATATTTTACTCTAAAAAAAAAAAAATACTTTTTTTACAGTTTTTCTTGTATATATAAACAACCGAGAAAAGCAAATTTTTGAATTTGGGATTTTTTTGGTTAAATCAAAATTTTTAAAGATTTTTTTGGGGGTTTGAATAAGTTTTATTTACCAAAAAAAAAAATTAAGTCATCCTTCCCCAGCAAAAAATGGGTGTTTTTCTAGAAGCCCGTTAGTTTTAAAAAGGGGAGTAAATTTTGATGGATTTTTAGGTTTTCAATCAAAAAAAGTTTGTCGGAAATTATTTTGTTTAAAAAAAGGCCAAAATCCTGATGAAGGCCCTTAGGCCAAAGTCCATTAAAGGATAAAAATTGTTGAAGCAACTTTTTTTATATATCCCCCTTTTTAAATCCAGTTTTAAAAGATAAATCTTTTATATAATTTTATTTAAAAAAAAAATATATATAATTTATATTTATATATATATATATTATAATAATATAATATATATATAATATAATATATATATATATATATATATATATATATATATATATATATATATATATATATATATATATATATATATATATATATATATATATATATAATTAATAAAAATTTAAAAATAAAAATTTTATATACTCAAAAAAACCAATAAAAATAAAAGCAGGCAATACTTTTTTTTAGCATGGAGCCGTTTGCTTTATAAAAATGTCATTTTTCCTTATTATTTGACGAAATAAAAAGAATATGTTCATGTGTCCTTTGTAGTCAATATTAGAAGCGTC